>CP129446.1:63861477-64063977 GCA_030445155.1 Quercus variabilis
ACAAGAGATTTACACAAAACAGCAATGTATGAGCAACAATACAATTGGAGCAACCTTCAAAAACGTGGCTAGGGTTTTGTTTATATACCTAGGGTAAAAACATAAAACCCTAAACGTTTAATGAAGTAGGGCTGAGTTGGAAATTCTGCAGAAAAAACAACCTGTGCGATTTTCGATCGATCGAGTTTATTCTTCGATCGATCGAGCCAGGCAGAAAGTCCCAAGTACTTCTGCAGCCACTCGATTCCAACTTTACAATAATAAACCAACTTTGAGCAAACCTAAACAAGACTAAATACATTGTTTTGATCATGGTTTGCCAACATTACAAATTAGAGTTCTAAATACATAAAATCCTAAGACCTTTAGAACCTAACAAACTCCCCCTTTGGCAATCCGTGACAAAACCCTAATTAAAAGCTTAAAGTTTTACAAGTAAAAAGCCCTTTACAAAGAAATGCTCATAAATTTCAAATTCAGCCTAACTACTATCCATCGGTTGCAAGTGTAGACAGCAGCTTAGTTGAATCAACCTGTATATTCCTGAAATACTCAACAAACGCATAAACGCATGTGTGACAGAAAATAGTAAAATAACAGGTATAACATTCTTGCAAGATTCACACAACACAAAATAAAGACATATATAAATGATCAACTCATAAATATAAATCAATAAGCAGTGAATCACAAATCAACAAAGAATCAATAAAAAAACATGTATAACAATCAATGTTACTCCCCCTAACATAAATATCTCCAAAAATGATATACAAAGTGAAGCACCTAGATACAATCTAAAAACTCCACAAGCTCCTCTCAAACAAAAAAATCTCCCCCTAACAATAAAAACTCTCTACAAGTCAAAACTTCATTCCCCCTTTTTGTGACGGAATGCCAAAGAGCACTCAAGAGTCGCCATCAAAAGGAGGTGGTGAAGGTGAATGAAGACGCGCTAAATCGGCTCGGAGAGCACGAATCTCATCTAGTAAGTCCACCAAAATCTGACCATGAGCCGCCTGAACGGTCATGACAGTCTCCAGAGTACGACGAACATCAAAGTCAGTCGAAGGAGGTGGAGGAACATCAGCAGCAGTAGGATCATCACCAACTGGATCAGGAACATCCTCACCAGCAATACCTGTAGAAGAAGGAGGAGGAGGTGCGCTACTAGACGGCTCGGACCTAGGGTGTTTAGAACCAGCTCGAAGATGAGCGGCCCTCTGTCTAAGAAAAGACGCACCTATAGGAGCTATCACATGAACAGGCTCAGAGGAAGGAAAATCACTAAGATCAAGATGGAGCAAAATCCTATGAATAAAAATAAGATGAACAAGGGCGTGAGAAGAAGATGAACTCCTATAAACATCGTTCAAAGAACGAAGAAAGAGATGGGGAAAACTAATAGGAGCATCAGTAACCAGAGCGTACAAGAAGACATACCTCTCAAGAGGAATGGTGTGCACATGAGAAATGGGCCAGATGGAATGACAAGCTATCCTAAAGAACAGATAGTGCAACCCGGAGAGCTCAGCAGAAGTGATCCTAAGATCAGAACCCCACTGGATAGAAGTCCCAGTGATGTAAGATAAAACATCGCTCAACTCGGGAGACTCGTCATATGGATAGACAGGATCCCTAACCACCGGTACCCCTAGAGCATCAGCCACTACCTGAGGAGTAATTGTGAACTCTACGCCTCGTATCCAACTCTTTACTAAAGTGTTGGAATCATAGACGTGGATAAAGATGTTCGAGAAGAACTCTCTAATCAAGGCAGATGATGGAGGAGGATCAGAAATGTCTAACAAAGGTAACCAGCCCCGACGCTCAAAGTTTGCCCTAATGGCAGGATCTAGCTCATCTAATAGAACTAAATGCTTAGCCCAAATTTTCCTTTTAAGGTTAAGTTTCTCAAAAAGTTCTTGGTTTTTCTCACTCGGAAACCTCTCACGATCAAAAGAAGGAGGGGATGGAGAGGAATAGGGAATGGACCTACGGGCTCTAGTCTTCCTAGACATGATGCTAAGGAAAGGACAGAGACACAAAAGAGAAAACCAAAAGAAAACAAAAAAAAAAAAAAACAAGACCAAGGGCAGACTGCAAGTTAGCAACAAAAATACTAGAATAAAAATCTATATGATGCATGAACAGATACAATGCCATGATGCATGCACTAATGCAGTGAGCAATTAAGTTCAATTGAGTTTAAATTGACAAAATTGGCTTGAGCAGGGAATTTCTTAACAAAAAACCCCAAAAATTGAAAATCACTTGAAAATTTTTAAAACAAATTGATGAATTGAGCATTACAAAATACAACACATAGATTATAATGCTTAATTTCATCAATACAACCAGCCAATTGCACCAAATTCTACTCAATTTAACAAAATCCCCAAATCGGATCAATTAGGAAACCTAGAATTTTCAATTTCACACCAAACTCAAAATTGATCAAATTAAACTATTAAGATCATGTCTATAGCATGTCCCCACAAAAACTCATTGATCAATTGTATAAAATAAGACTTGAATCAAATGAAAGACCCAAAAATGCAAAGTGCGAAAATCGCCCCTAAATGCATGAAAATATGCATGAAAACATGAAAATAAACTCAAAAGGAAGGGCAAAAGAGTCTTACCGGCTTGAGGAGAGAGAGATTTTGCAAAAACTTTGGAGGAAAACGACAAAAATCTGAGCTTTTTGACTTGCCTCGTCGGAGAGAGAAAGAAAAAGTTTGAAAAAGTTTGAAAAGGTGTTTGAAAAAGTCAGATTTGATCTTTTAAAAAAGCTTCTCCACGATTTTCGATCAATCGAAAATTACATTCGATCGATCGAATGAACTAAACATTTTAAAACAAACTAGAGCACTTTTTCGATCGATCGAAAAACAGACTGGATCAATCGAAATGGGCAAAGGCTCACTAAATTTTGAGAAAAAATCCAGTTTTGAAAGACACAAACCTAATTTTGAAAAACAACTCCTCAAAGCATTAACCAAGAAAGGTAAAATGCATGAGTATGAGATGGAATACTTTTTCAAAAACCCAAATTTTTAAACCCAAATTTTGTCAAAACACAAGTTTCAATCATTCTCCCATTGAATTTTCTCAAGCAACAAAAATGTTGTGCACAAATCTCAAGATATTTTCAAACTTGGTTGGTCAAACCAAAAACACACACACACACACACTAGCATATACAGTGTTTAACAAAGAGTAACTTGTGTAGTGTGTGATACTAGTAAAAACTTGAGATACATGTGAGGTGATATGTGAATAGCAGTTAAATACAAAGTCTACACAATTCATCACATAGAATTTAAAAGAGACTATCACCTAAAGAGTTACATCTTATAACTCCCACATCTCTTAGAACAAAAGCTTGCAATATGTAAGTTTCTTGCATTTTTGCCTCTTATTTGTATGAGATGGCATTCAGCCTAATAGTACACACCGGTTTGAATTAAGTGAATTGGCATCAAGCCTAATAGTACACACCAGTTTTAATTTAATTTGAGGCTGCACCTTATGTTCTTTTTGTGCATGTGCTACACTTTCTCGAGCATAAAATCTTATAATATGCACTAAGGTGTTCATGATTGGCTAGTAAACAGTGGTGAGATGGTTATTTATGCCTTTCTCAAAAGGATCAAGTCCGACAGTCAAATAACATATGACTTCATGATTAAGACAAAGTGATTAAAAACCACACACATCTTTCCCACACAACATGCACTACAAAGTTTCAACTAGTCAAGTGTAATGAATAAGTTCATCAAAGTTAAACAAGGTACACAAGACATGACATGTGTAATAAGATAAACCAACCTTGTTTTTCAAAAATCAAGAGAAAATAATGTCAAACATAATTTTTGCTTTCTCCATTTTTTTTTAAATTTATTTAAGAGAAAAACAAATAAATCCTAGAATGAAATGCATGAATGTAATGCAATGCAAATCCTAGAACAAAACAAAAGGAAAACACAAAAACCAATGAACAATGGTCACAGAGTATTGAGCAATGAAGCACAAGGACCAAGAAAGCCAAAAGAGAATAAAGACACCGAAGAACACCAATCACTTGACGAAGTGTTTCAAACTTACTTCCATCAAGCGGTTTGGTAAAGATATCAGCATTTTGACGATCAGTAGGGATATACTCAAGAACAACAATCTTCTTTTCTACCAAATCTCTAATGAAGTGATATCTAAGTTCAATGTGTTTGGTCTTAGAATGCTGAACAGGATTCTTAGATATATCTATAGCACTGGAATTATCACAATAGACAACTATGGTGTCTTAAGGTATCCCATAATCACTCAACAATTTTTTCATCCAAAGGAGCTGAGAACAACAACTCCCAACAGCAATATATTCTGCCTCAGCAATGGATAAAGAAACAGAATTTTGCTTCTTACTCATCCAAGCCACAAGATTGGCCCCAACATAAAAACACCCCCCCGTGGTGCTTTTTCTGTCATCAGCATTCCCAGCCCAATCAGAATCAGAAAACCCAGCAAGGGACAAATTAGACTCCTTACTATAAAAGAGTCCATAGTCACAGGTTCCACTCACATATTTTATAATTCTCTTAACAGCATTTAAATGAGAAACCTTAGGATTGGACTGAAATCTAGAGTAAACACCAACACTAAAAGATATATCAGGCCTACTAGCAGTCAAATATAACAGACATCCAATCATGCTTCTATACAAAGTAATATCAACAAACTCACCTGATGGATCAATTGTTAATTTTGCATTAGCAGCCATTGGTGTTCTAACATGAGCAGCCTTGTCCAAGCCAAATCTCTTGACCAAATTTCTTGCATATTTAGCTTGATTGATGTAGATTCCTGAATCGGTTTGTTTCACCTGCAATCCCAAAAAATAAGTCAATTCACCAACCATGCTCATTTCAAACATTGCCTTCATTTCATCTACAAAAAAATGAGCAAGAGAATCATTAGTAGCACCAAAAACAATGTCATTAACATAAATTTGAGCTACAACAAAACCAGTCTTATCCTTTCTTATGAAGAGAGTTGTATCTGCAGCTCCCCTTTTGAATCCATGCTCAGTGAGATATGCAGTCAATCTGTCATACCAAGCCCTAGGAGCTTGCTTCAAACCATAGAGAGCTCTCTTCAATTTGTAGACATCATCAGGTCTGTGAGGATCAACAAAGCCTTTGGGTTGCTCAACATAGACTTCTTCTTGTAGTATTCCATTCAAGAAAACACTCTTAACATCCATCTGATATAGCTTGAAGTTTAGATGACTTGCTATGGCTAACAATATCCGGATGGACTCTAACCTAGCCACTGGTGCAAAGGTCTCATCAAAATCAACTCCCTCCACTTGTGTGTACCCTTGTGCAACAAGTCTTGATTTATTTCTGATCACAGTGCTATGTTCATCTGACTTGTTCTTAAAGATCCATTTAGTTCCAATCACATTTACATTTTCCGATCTAGGAACTAGTTCCCACGCATCATTCCAAACGAATTGATGAAGTTCTTCATGCATGGAATTTACCCAATCAGCATCCTGAAGTGCTTCATCTACCTTTTTCAGTTCAAATTGGGACAAATAACATGAGTGTGTGATCACATTCAAGGCTTTTGTTCTCAACCTCATGTTATCATTCAGACTGCCCAATATATTTGTGGAAGGATGATTCAATCTCACTCTAGAGGATGGATGTTTTACAAGAGAAGTTGTGTTGTCTTTCTGTTCAGATGAAGGACTGAGCTCACTTTGTATCTGTCGAGTGTCACGAACCGGAGTGGATGATTCTGAACTTGATGGTACTGAGACTGTATCATTCAACACCAACAGCTCTTCCTCACTATGTTTCCCAACATACTCAGTATGAAAAGAGTCATTAACTTCTAGGGGCTTATCTTGATCAGGAACACTGCTTTCTAAAGATCCTTCATCATTTATCACAACATTGGAAGATTCCATGACTGTTTTGGTTCTCAGATTGTACACTCTATAAGCTCTACTGGTGGAAGAGTATCCTAGAAAGTATCCTTTGTCACTCTTTGCATCAAATTTTTCTAGGTTCTCTCTATCACGCAGAATGTAACAGTCACTGCCAAATATCCTGAAATATTTGACCACAGGTTTCTTCCCTCTCCAGAGTTCATAGGGAGTCTTCTTGGAGTCAGGTCTAAAATACACCCGGTTGAGTGTATGGAAAGCAGTGTTAACTACTTCTCCCCAGAAGGATTTTGGTAAATTTTTGTTGTGTAGCATTACTCGAGCCATCTCCTGCACAACCCGGTTTTTCCTTTCCACAATCCCATTTTGTTGAGGTGTCTTAGGTGATGAGAACTCTTGGTGTGTGCCTTGATCATTGCAGAAAGTAGCCAGCTTGGTATTCTTAAATTCTCTTCCATGATCACTTCTGATTCTGGCTATCACAGTATCTTTCTCAACCTGCAATTTCTTGCATTGATGTATCATCTTCTCAGGAGCCTCAGCTTTATCCTTCAAGAGCACAACCTAAGTATATCTAGTAAAGTCATCCACAACAACTAGAATATACTTCTTTCCACCCAAACTTTGAACTCTGGCAGGACCCATGAGATCAATGTGTAATAACTCCAAAGGTCTTGAAGTTTGAACACTAGTCACATAAGGATGCTTGGATTTTACTTGTTTACCTATCTGACATGGTCCACAAATGCACTTATCAATCTTCTCAAATTTAGGTAAACCTATAACTGCCTCACACTTGGAAATCTTCTCTAACTGCTTATGATTGGCATGCCCCAACCGTTGATGCCACAAATCAACTTGATCAATCTTTGCACTAAAGCACTTATTGTTTACACTTGGTGTTATGCCATAACAGTTGTCAGCTGTCCTTACACCAACACACATACAGTCACCTCCTCCATCAAGTATCTCACATTCATACTTGGTGAAAAGAACATTCAGTCCTTTGTTGCAAATCTGACTTATGCTGAGTAAATTGGCCTTCAATCCATCAACATACCAAACATCTTCAAACACTGGCAATCCTGGAATGTTCACAGTACCAATGTCTCTGATCACAGATTTACTTCCATCTCCAAAAGTGACTGTCCCAATCTTTCCTTCGAAGAGTGTTTTGAATAGGCTTTTATTTCCTGTCATATGCCTAGAACAACCACTATCCAAATACCAAAGACAAGAATCATGTGCCTTTAAGGCGGTTAAAGCAGTATAACATACATAATTCTTATCACATGTGATAGTGCCAAGATACTTAAGGAAAGATTTACCAATAACAACAAAAGGCAAAGACAGCAAGTAGACAAGTTGACAATTAAGCACAAAGATTTTCCAAGAATCCATGACACCAGGGGTCAAGGATCAGCTCAGAGATTAAGAAATCTCCAACAGAAGAGCAACCTGCTCTGATACCACTTGAACGGTTTTAGACCCCTTAAACAACCAGATTACGTAGCCTAGATTAATTAGCCAAGTTATTACTTAGTCAAATTATGCAATTCTAGGTTAAAGCAATCAAACAATCATATCAAGAAATAAAGCAACGGAAAATAAATGAACACAAGATATGATGACCCAGGAAACCACATGGTAAAAACCTGAGGAGGATTTAACCTAGCTATCCTCAAGGTAAACCTAAATCCACCATGCGAAAGAATCGAAGTTCATACAGAAGGACTACAAGCTCCCCGTTTGACTTCCTAATGCTACCCACCAGTAGAACTTACTGACATGACCACGTGCAAGCTCCAAATCCACGGACTCCTTCTTTCTTGGATTCTTCAATCAGCTACAAGCACCCTCGCTTGATATTCTTTAAGCTTCAATGGTAGCAACCAAGTTGATCATCAAGATGTAGATATTATCTTCAACTTGAAAACCCTAAACTTTGTGTAAAGGAAAGCTCCTCAAAGATCTCACAAGAGATTTACACAAAACAGCAATGTATGAGCAACACTACAATTGGAGCAACCTTCAAAAACGTGGCTAGGGTTTTGTTTATATACCTAGGGTAAAAACATAAAACCCTAAACATTTAATGAAGTAGGGCTGAGTTGGAAATTCTGCAGAAAAAACAACTTGTGCGATTTTCGATCGATCGAGTCTATTCTTCGATTGATTGAGCCAGGCAGAAAGTCCGAAGTACTTCTGCAGCCACTCGATTCCAACTTTACAATAATAAACCAACTTTGAGCAAGCCTAAACAAGACTAAATACATTGTTTTGATCATGGTTTGCCAACATTACAAATTAGATTTCTAAATACATAAAATCTTAAGACCTTTAGAACCTAACAGTGCCATTATTCAAAAGAAATTAACTCAAAAATTAAAAGATTCGGGGAGTTTCACTTTGCCTTGCACTATTGGAAATTCATTTTTTTATAAAGTTTTATGTGATCTTGATGCTAGCATTAATCTTATGCCACTTGCTGTTTACAGGAAATTAGGACTTGGAGAGATGAAACAAACAACCATTTCTTTGCAACTAGTAGACCAATCCATCAAGTATCCACGTGGAATCATAGAAGATGTATTGCTAATGGTGGATAAATTTATTTTTCCTGCTGATTTTGTGGTGTTAGATATGGAGGAAGACCAAGAAGTCCCACTAATTCTTGGCCGACCATTCTTGGCTTCGGGAAGGGCTTTAATGGATGTTCAAAAGGGTGAGTTAACATTGAGAGTGAACAAGGAAGATGTTACATTCAACATCTACCAAGCCATGAGATTTCCAAAAGATCCAAGTACTTGCTTTCGGGTAGATGTCATTGAGCAATGTGTAGTAGAAGCCTTTCAAGAAGATGTGCTAGCAAATCACCTAGAACGATGTATCACCACTTCATCTCATGCTCATGATTTTAATAACTCTGCTTTTTGTGAATCTGATTTACCTTTTGTTAGTGAAGAATTTCTCCACTATGTATTTGTCTTGGAAGCCTTGCAGCAGGTTACATCACTTAGCAATGAAGTAGAGAGGCTAGAGCCGATGGTAGCAAAGACGGATTCTGTAATCTCTACAGAAAAGGTGTAGCAAACTATGACTCCAAAGTTGAAACAATTACCTGAGCATCTTCGCTATGCGTTCTTGGGTGATAGTTACACATTTCCAGTGATTGTTGCGGCATCACTTACATCCAAAGAAGAGGAAAAGTTGTTGCGTGTGTTAAGAGAGCATAGAACAACCTTGGGATGGACTATCTCTGACATAAAAGATATAAGTCCTTCCATTTGCATGCACAAGATTTTAATGAAAGAACTTTACAAACCGTCAATTGAGCACCAAAGAAGATTAAATCCATCAACGAAGGAAGTTGTGAGAGCTGAAATTTTGAAGCTCCTCAATGTTGGAATTATTTATGCTATTTCAGATAGATCATGGGTGAGTCCAGTGCAGGTTGTACCAAAAAAGGGTGGAATGACGGTAGTGAAAAATGACAACAATGAGTTTATTCCTACAAGAACAGTCATAGGTTGGCGTGTATGTATGGATTACCGCAAGCTAAACAAAGCAACAAGGAAGGATCATTTTCCACTTCCCTTCATTGATCAAATATTGGATTGATTGGCCGAGTATTCCTATTATTACTTCTTAGATGGTTATTCAGGGTATCACCAGATTGCCATAGCCCCCGAAGATCAGGAGAAAACTACATTCACATGCCTCTATGGAACATTTGCGTTTAGAAGGATGCCCTTTGGATTGTGTAATGCCCTAGCGACATTTCAACGTTGCATGATGGCTATTTTTTCTGATATGGTGGAAGACATAATGGAAATTTTCATGGATGACTTTTCAGTTTTTGGTACATCTTTTGACCATTGTTTGCATAATTTAGCTCTTATTTTGTAAAGATGTGAAGATAAAAATCTTGTCCTAAACTAGGAGAAGTGTCATTTCATGGTTCAAGAAGGGATCGTGCTTGGCCATAGAGTGTCATTTAAAGGAATTGAGGTTGATCGGGCTAAAATTGCAACCATTGAAAAATTACCACCTCCAAAGAATGTGAAGGGAATTAGAAGCTTTTTGGGACATGCGGGATTTTATAGAAGATTTGTAAAGGATTTTTCTAAACACTCTAAACCTTTATGTAATCTTCTTGAAAAAAATTCTGCATTTGACTTTGATGATGTTTGTTTGCAGGCCTTTAATGCAATCAAGGAGAAACTAATTTCAGCACCAGTCATGACTGTACCTGATTGGAGTCAACCTTTTGAAGTCATGTGTGATGCAAGTGACTTTGCAATTGGAGCAGTGTTAGGACAAAAGCGAGACAAACTGTTTAAGGCCATATACTATGCAAGCTGGACATTGAATGAAGCTTAATTGAATTATACAACAACTGAGAAGGAGTTTGCTTGTGACAAATTTCGGTCTTACCTTATTTGTACAAACGTGATAGTGTTCACTGATCATGCAACACTTCATTATTTGTTTAGCAAGAAGGATGCTAAGCCTAGGCTGATTTGTTGGATCCTTCTTCTTCAAGAATTTGATTTGGAAGTTTGAGATAAGAAAGGAAGTGAAAATTCAGCTGCTGACCATCTCTCTCGGTTGGAGCAAGAGGAAGTAAGACCAGATTTAGTGATCCAAGAAGCATTCCCCGATGAGCAGTTGTTTGCATGTGAGATCAAGCTTCCTTGGTATGCTAATATTGTAAACTTCCTAACTTGTAAGGTATTGCCACCAGATCTTACTTACCACCAACATAAGAAGTTTTTGCATAATGTGAAATATTATCTTTGGTATGAGCCTTTGCTATTCAAAAGATGCCCTGATCAAATCATTCGAAGATGTATGCCAGAAGAGGAGATGCAAGCCATTCTCCATCATTGTCATTCCTCATCATACAGAGGACATTATGGAGTAACACAAACAACAGCTAAGGTACTTCAAAGTGGTTTCTTTTGGCCTTCTATTTTTTGTGATAGTTATACTTTGGTGAAAACTTGTGATCGGTGCCAACATATGGGAAATATTTCAAGGAGTCAGGAGCTACCATTGAAAAATATCTTAGAGGTTGAGTTATTTGATGTTTGGGGAATTGATTTTATGGGTCCTTTTCCTCCTTCTTTTGGCTTTGTTTATATCTTGTTGGTAGTTGAGGCAATTGCTGCAACAACAAACAATGCAAAGGTAGTGCTCAAATTTCTGCATATGAACATATTCACAAGATTTGGCACCTCACGAGCTATTATTAGTAATGAAGGGACCTACTTTTGTAACAAGATGTTCAACAACCTTCTCTCTAAATATGGTGTGAAGCACAAGATAGCACTTGTCTACCATCCTCAAACTAATGGGCAAGCTGAAATTCCAAATCAAGAAATCAAGAATATCCTTGAGAAGAGGGTTAACACCAATAGAAAGGATTGGGTAAAGAAGCTTGATGATATTTTGTGGGCATACCGTACAGCTTTTAAAACACCCATTGGGATGTCTCCTTATCAATTAGTGTTTGGAAAAGCATGTCATCTCCTTGTTGAGTTGGAGCATAAAGCTTATTGGGCTATAAAGAAGTTTAATCTTGATTTGAAGGTAGCAGGGGAAAGGCAACTTCTTCAATTGAATGAGATGGATGAGTTCCGGAACGATGCTTATGAAAATGCAAAGATCTACAAAGAACGGACAAAGAAGTGGCATGACAAACAGATTCTTAGGCGTGAGTTTACTCTAGGACAACAGGTTTTACTCTTCAATTCATGACTAAAACTCTTCCTGGGTAAGTTAAGATCAAGATGGACAGGTCCTTATACAATTGACAAAGTTTCATCTTTTGGAGCAATAGATTTGGAAGGACAAGGCAGGGCATATATTCAGAGTTAACAGTTAGAGATTGAAGCACTATTATGGAGAACAAGTGGAGAGGAACTATGCATTTATTCCTCTTGGAGATCCGAATTGATGAAGATTGAAAAGTGTGGCTGGAGACTATAAAACAAGCGCTTATAGGAGGCAACCCATAAAACTTTCTTTTATTCTTTTTATTTTTATTTTTATTTTTTATTTGAATAATCTAGATTTTGATGCTGGTCTATTTTGCATGAATAAAGAGTTGAAAATTACAAACTAATGTGGATTCACCATAAAACTAGGGAAGTTCATTTCATTTCTTCAATCTGTCTCACTTTTGAATTACAATGAGGACATTGTTTGGTTTGAGTTTAGGGGTGTAAACTCCTATAGTCTTGAGTTGCTGAATTCTCTTATCAAGCATGTATTTGAGTATGATTGAATTTGCTATGACTCTAAAATTTGTGATTAAGGATGGTTTTGAGAAAAATTTTCAAAAAATTTGCTATTATGTTAGGCAAAGTTTTGTGGATACTTTGATTTAAATCTTTGTCCTTGAAAATAATTGAGCACATAGTCATTTTTTTCTTTAATCCATTTTGCTTACGAAGAGAAGGAGTTGAATTAACTGGGTCAGGGAAGTTCAATCTTGCTTTGCTCTAGAATCCGTTGATGGATCCTTGAGGCTAAATCCTAGTTGACACCAAACATTAGAGAAAGGATCTAGGCAATTTTTTTGTCACAACCAAAAAACTTTCCCAGTTGTCCTGATTATCACGCCATCATTGCATGGTGTATTCCCATAGTCAACCCCCTTGAGCCTTATTTTACATAAGCCTTTATTTGTTCTTTTAACTACATAAACCATTTCCATTCTAAGCCTGAAAAACCATGAATTTACCTTACATTTTGAGAAAATACTTTGGTGGAAATTTGCATTTAAAGAGAAAGTTAGTTCAAATTAAATTATCCACATTATGTTTACTCTATTTGATCAAAGTGTGAAAAGAAAAGAAAGTGAAAAGCAAGAATCGAAAAAGGGTTAAAGTGGTTGAAAATCAGAAAAGGCTGTGAGTATTAAGGTGGCTGAACCAAAAAAAAGAAAAAAAAAAAGATAAGGAAAGAAAAAGCACTCCACTTATTGAGTATAGCAACAATATTGTCATCAGTATGAGCATATTGTTGAGAAAGAGCCATGGTGTGGATCCTGTGGATATCTCTTTTATCGTTCTTTCTACCAAGTATTTTCCCAGTTTGTTTTGATTTTCCATATCCATTTCTTTCTTAGCCCTCAGCCTATGGCCTGTCATTACAACCTTGATTAGAGAACTTTTGATCTTTGATTTTGGTGTTTGATTACATTAGTGGAGAGGATTTTTGAAAATTGGACTTATGGGGAGAAGTTTTGAGAATATTCTTCTGATTTCAGTTGTTCTACTTTTATCTGAATTTGCTAGTGGTTTGGAGTTAAATTGACTATTTCACACACACACTCAAGGACTTAGCTTTAGGTTGAAGTAAATGCTTAACTCTTGCTTGACAAATTGCTAAATTTTTTGATTGATTTTCCTACTATCTTTGATGTCAAAAGAGTAAGTTACTAGTGATGAAATCTAAATTCAGATCATGGCTTGGTGAGTGATGATATTTCTCTATGGGGTCTAGTTGATATTGTCTATAGTTGTCTTTTATTTTATTTTCTTTTTGTTTGAGGACAAACAAAGTTCTAAGTTTGGGGGTGTTTGATGACTTGCATAATTTAGCATAATTTATCACTTCTCAACTTTAAACTTTAGTCTAATTTTATTTATTTTTATTTATTTTGGACTTTGTTATTGTTATTTAAATTTTATTGCAATTTTAAAGAAAATGAAGATTTATTCAAATAAAAGAAACATTTTGGGTTGAAAAGAGAATATTGGGCTGAAGAAAGAAATGTTTTGGGCTGAAGAGAGCATTGTGTTGGGCTGAAAAAAAGGGCAACATGTGAAAGAAAAAGAAGGGAGGCACGCTGAACAAAAAGAGAGGGGAGGCGCTGAAAAAAGAAGAAGAGAGGGATGCTGAACTGAAGGAAAAAAAAAAGGGGCCGAAACTAAAAGAAAAGAAGGGAGAAAAAAAAAACGCTAAAAGCTAAAACAGAAAAAGGCTGAAGCAGAGGAACGCTGAAGCAGAAAAATGCTGGAGAAAAAGGTTGAAACAGAGGAACGCTGAAGTAGATTAATTCTTTTCATGTTTATCTGATTTATTCTAAGTTTATTGCTTCTAATTAATTGGCCATTAATTAGATGATTTTAATCTTGTGATTTGCTGTTGAAAGAGGGAATTATAGGATAGATCTTGAATATTTCGGCATAGGTAAATATAGAGATCGAAAGACTTGTATGAACCTGTGTAGTATTAAAATCATTGGTCTTAATGCTTTCTTGCTTTATTAAATTGCATACTCTTATGCAAATTGATGAACAAGAATGTTTCCAATTGAATATCGAAAGAGGATTTTGGATGTTTTTTGGAGATTGCTAACAAACAAAGAGAATTAAATTCAATTAGCTAGATGAGTAAAGCATAGTGAGGGATTAGGCAAAATCGATTTCCTAGAAGTTTTCTTCCTATTAATTTGAATTTCGAGCATTATCGTTCCTTTCCCCTGCTTATTTTCTTTAATTTGATTTTATTTTAAATTCCAATTACAACAACCTTAGTGACTTCTCTAGATAAAATCGAGATTAGCATAATTTTGGTATTTGTCAAAAGTAAGTTTCCAATCCCTGAAGACGATACTCTTCTCATCACTTTACTATAAAACTACAATACTGTGCACTTGCAGTTTTGCACCGATCAAGTACTCATGATCTGAGCACCCATGGTGTTCATCTAATGTTTATTTCTTTTGAAGAAAGCTTGACCCTTATATGTAGAAGCTAATCAACAATAGGTATGAATTATATCCTCTAAGTTGAAACACCAAACTGTTTCGTTTGTTGTTGAGGACTCTTTTTTCGCCCCGAATGACACTACTTCATTGGCAACCCACGCCACATCAACATATTATTGATTTTTTGGGTAAATCTCTTTAATAAGCTTATATCTCATGGATTGGGCTCACATGGCCCACAAGATCCTTACTTCAAGAGGCAGATTCATGGTCCACAATTCCTTTTCATCAACTGGAATCATAACCTCATGTCATCATCAACATCAACAGATAGATCAGGCTCAAGCAATGAATCAAAACTCATAGCCCATATTACCTCTCTTACACTTATGGCAAGCAACTTCTTCAATAAAAGCCCATATTTACACAAAATGATAACAAAACTCAAGGTATGTTATTTCATCTTCGTCTTATGATCCAAGCTCATAAGTCTCTTTGGGGAAACTTTAGGAGTCATGGTTTGGAGGGTCAAGAGGTATGTTCAGTAAAACTCCAGCTGTTTAAAGTTGATAAAAGAAACATGTTGCTTGACTTGTCTTCTCTAACTCCCTGAACTTTGACGAGTGTGTGTGTAGCGGGTAACATATGGGAAGCATTTTTTATCACATAGCACTTAAAATGATAAAATTTCTCATTACTCTTTTCCTAAAACTTAATATTCGTCATTTGACAAACACTCAATATCTCCAGCCATCTAAATGCTGAACAAATAGCTATTCATTCAACCTTCTGCTATTCTTACATATTTAGAAACATAATTATATTATTCTACATAAATCTCATTACTAATTTTAGTAAAAATCCAACTCAAACACATGACCTAATATAATTGGCTATCTCCAATCTCCAAATATATGGAATATTCATGATATCTCTAAATATCCAACTGCTGTCTACTATAATCAAACCATATATTTCTCTGCCAACTGCTAGAGCAGAGCATTAAATGCTCTTCTTGCTCACCAAGATTAAGTCACAACACAATGAGACTTTAACTAAATCTCTAAAGCTTCATTAACTTTCAACCAATCCATCTATTACTTACTAAAAACGTGTTGTAATAGAACCTTGGATCAAAAACACAAACACCCAAAAAAGGAAACATTTCTAGAGGAACACCAACAGTGTGTTCAACACTTGACACCTGGCTGGAGGTGACATCATCAGCCTTTTAATGCTCAATCCCATTAGCCTGACATCTGACCTCATTTGCTTCTGCCCCAAGCAACAACTGTCTTATGATAGCTGTGACAGCTGTCTCATAATAGCTGTCACAACTTTTCCTGACAGCTAGGACAGCTTTTTCAGAACAGATGTAACAACTGACCCAATGACCCTGAAATCACTGATTTTTCCACATTTGGCTAAAAACCAAAACCAACTAAAGTAAATATCTCTTTCTTACTAAAATATTTTCCTTTTCTGCTACTTTTTCCTTAATAGCTCTTATCCAAAATAACAAGAATACCTTAAAGTTAAACATACCATTTTTTGCCAAATCTTAAGATGGATTTTTCTGAAAATTCATTGTTGATTGGGACAGATTTTGGTTGAGATTCTTTACTAAAATACCCCCTTAAACTCAGCTCTAAATAGAACCCCCCCCCCCCCCCAAATCAACACTTTAAAGGGGACACACCAATGGAGAAGAAAAACTCTCTCATAAACTTCTCTCTCCCTCTAATTATCTTCTGAAACTCTTAATGAAGTTCTAAGTTTTGGAGTTTTTAGTTTCCAAATCAGGAACTAAACTCTTCAGCCCTTAGCTCATAAATACCCTTCATCAGCCCTTATCAATCCTCCAGCAGTAAATCCCAGCAACATTGCTAAACACACTACAACACTATTACCCCTTTTATACTCATTCTCTTATTCTCTATATTCTAAAAATACATCTATCTTACTGCTCCTATCTCTAAATACCTAAACACATCTCCATACTCTTCTCTTACAAAATCTTTTCTCTTGGAAAGCAATCTCTACAACTTTTCCAACAGTTATAAACTCATGTTTTTACTATCTTTAACCTTCATATCCCTCATAATTGTATATCATACATATTACAAATACTACATCCCACAAAACAACTATATCTTTTACCATCTCCACACTTCTTGAGAGATATCAAACACTCACACTAAAAGCCTTTCTCATGGAATGCATAAACTTCTAATGTTAAAGCCCTTTTTCTAGAAGGCACCAAGATCTCATATCAAAGCCCTTCTCATAGAAGGCACAAATCCATCTTACATAAAACCCTTCTCTTAAAATGCACAAATACTTCATACAAAAGTGCTTCTCATGGAAGGCAATACTATTCATATCGTCACAATACCTAAAAGAGCATTGTCAAGGAGAAACTCATTTAAGTGTATGATAAAAGAGACAAGCTTAACCAATCTCTACACACAGCTAGACATGCTCTCTCTCCCTCCAGTTGCACCTATTTTTTGTTGGAAAATCTAGTTTTGTATCTCATACAAAACACACAGCAGAAGCAACAAACACGGATCTACTTCAACCATGAAAAATAACATGTAACCTTAAATTCTAGAACAAAGAACAAGATGTGTACCTTGATGCAGTGAATTTCAAAACCATGACTTGAGAATACCTTTAATCTTCATCTCAATTCCACATGGTGCCCAAAATGTGTGGTCTCTCAATCAATCTTTTGTACATAGATTCTCAAAGAAAAATCCTTCTTCTCCTTGTGGAGAAAAAACTGATGTTTTTTCTCTTCGTCATACGTACGTTAAAATTACTCTCGTAGTTTCTTTATTTAATAACTCTTATTAAATAAATATTGATTATCTAATTAGGTTAGCTTTTTGGGCCTACCCAATTGGACTTTAGTTTGTGGCTAGAGATGGAACCAAAATGGAACAAATAAGACTTTATCTCCAGTGGGCATTGGACTTTTCTGTCAACTCTTGATAAGTCCAAAGTTACCATTAATTATATTCAATACTACTATAAGAATATAATTGTACTCTAGGCCTTATTAATTAATTATATCCCAAGACTTTATTATACATACAACCTCTTCATTAAAATATTCATAGTAATACAAAATCATGAATATAGACTGCCACTTTGAAGATTATTACATCTTAATTTTTGAGTACCCGGTTTAATCCTTAATGTTATTCATTATATATTTATGAAATCTAATTTCATAAATATATAGTTGGGCCCAACACTCTAAATAACCAAACCCATAAAACTTATCTCAAGGGAATATTTTATATCTCCGTTAAAAGATTATGAATTCCGTCTTAAGAATATATGTTTCATTAACACTAAATGCAATTGCCCAATATACTGAGGTTTTAACCGTAACTTATAGATCTCACTGTTGATATATCAAAGCAACCTACATCTCATAATCAAGTCCATTATTCTTTCAGGATTTAGAGTTGATGTAAATAGAAGTCGTGAGATTTATTATTCATTTGACAGTCTTTAGGAGAATAATAAATCTCATAACGATCCAGTTCAATATATCTTAACTCTTAAAACATATCAATATATCAACTAGAAGTCTCCACTTCTATGATCAAGACAAATCATCTTAGTTGATATATTATAGTCTTCGCAGATAAAATGTTCAATTTCATCACCGACTACGAATTAAAATTCTAAATTTACAAATAACTTATAATTTATATCTTCTGTGGCTTTTCACATAAATCACATACTATGCATCTCATGGACTAAGATAATGTCCTATTAGTTCATTAATAAATAGTCTCATATAATTAAATAATTTAATTATTTATGTCATGCCAATAAATTGGATTTAGGGCATAAACCCCAATATTTTTCCCTTTTAATCTTGAAGTTATCATAGCAAACTGCCTCTCTATCGTTGGAGTCATTCTACTGGAATGCTGTCAACTCACTGATACAATACAAATGGAGTTACAAACTATACAAAGATAAGTGACTCTACTTCCATATATTTAAATTTATATAATTGAGTACATAATTACTTCACTTTTAAATACATATTACTTTATTTTAACTACTATTACAACTATTAATCAAAGCCATTATATCAAACACATATAACATGTTTATTCAACCATTATCATGATTCTTTGACTTTGGCTTTAATGTTTTGTAGGCTTAAAAATACGTCGGTAGCCATTGGACCACGTGGCCCAATGTTAAGTTCTGGATGCAACTCCCCAAACACAATCGGGGCCTAGCAAGGTCACTAATCCAGCGGATAACACATGGCTGAGCAACCGAAAAAGGCCCCCGAACACTTGTTTATTTATATCTAAACCAAGTAGAATGCTCAATGTGAGAAGAAAAACAAATTGTGTTATTGTTTGGTTTTTTAGATATAATAATAAATTATTATTATTTTATTTTATTTTATTTTTTTGCGTTCAATAGCCATATGATTGTCTGAATACGGGTTTCCTCTTTATTATTTTTGTGGGTATTCTCATGTTCTTAAAAAGTGGCTTAAAAGGAAAGGGACTATATAACAGAAAATAATTTTAATGATGTAAACTTAGTTACAATATCATAGACAGTATATTAGGTTCCCTTTTTTTTTTTTTTTAATTAAATTTAAATACATAATTGTATTGAATTTAATTGTCTTTAAAAATTATAATACTGTTTCTATTTTTTTCGTTAATGCAACCAAGTGCTTAAATTTAATTGGAAAATCTAATGTAATACACCAAAGATTTTGTACATAGGTTTTAAGAATTTTTTTTTCTTTGTAGATATTTCTAGGAGTAGTTTATATAACAGGTCTCATTTAGTGTATCAATTATCAAACATTTGAAATTTAATTAAAAGTGAATTGGACAAAAGGAAAAATCTAACTAAAATAGATACTAGTAAGCAAAGTCTAAAAGTACAAGACACATGTACTCAACCATGAAATTAAATGTGATATGCATACATGCTTTCATTTTTTTTTAAAAGCTATTTGTAAAGATCCAAGTGTTTTGACAAAAAAAGAAACAAGCAATAAAAGACTAATTATAAAAGAATTAATGGATGCAACCTTCTTTTTTGAGTTACAATTTTAACATGTTCTTCCGAATTACATTGTTTTTTCTGCTTTAACCTTTGAGCTCTCTTCAGATTTTCTATTGAGTTGCCCAGCTGAACATCTTTGCCTGAATGCCTACTCTGTCTAAGAATCCTATTGGGTGAGCATCACCTGTTCCTTTTTTGTGAAATGATAGTTTGCGACCCCAAACCAATTCTTGGAATATTGTCTGGTCGAAAATTGTGAAATTACCAAGTTCAACGTATATTACTGAGCCATTTTAAACAATTTGTGTCTTCAAGCCAGAAGTATCTTGTAGAATTTTAATCCCATATGCTTGTCAAATGTGGGACTATTAATATAATATCCGGAGCTGTCATGAAGGCTCCTAGCTCAATGTCATATGTGGAGTTGCAGATAAGCCAGTCTGCTACTTTTACAGAGTCCTTTCTAACCATTATTTCAAAGTTTAGGGACTAAATCAAAATTTTGAAACTTTAGAGATAAAATAATAATTATCCTAAGATTTAAGGGTATAATTTGAAATTTATTCAATTATTTAAGAGCTTTTTCCTCCATTAAATTATTATTACAATTCACATAATATGCACAAAATATATTTCAAATTCATTAAAATTAATTCTCAAAATATCAAAAAAATAAAACTAGTAAAAAATTAAAATACAAGTAATATATATAGTTGGAGACTTTGGGGTGAGTCTGGATTGAAAAAACTATTAAACCGGATCTGGCCCAATTTGGATTGGGTTGAATCATTTTAGCTGAGTTGGTGAATTGTATTAATAGAAGTTGTCATAAGGAAGAGCATCTTTATCTTGCACGGTTTAATATATTTAATATTATTAAAAAAAAAAAGATGAACAAATCAGTAAAAAAAATGGTAATATGGTCAATGATGTGGTTTAATAAGAATGTAATAACATTAAATTCTATGCTGCGACTTTTAAATATTATATATATAAATATATAATTCCATTCTTTAATGAAAAGTTTGTTTGTTTGTTTTTATATTATTTTATTTGTACATTGTTCACAATTGAATATTTACAAAATCCTTCATTTTTTTCTCATCGTGGATTATAATTGAAGGAAAATGGTCATGTGCAGCACACATTACCACTTTTTTATAAAACAATTTATTTTAAATAAAATTGAATAAAAATCTAAAAATTGAAAAAGAAATAACCTACTTTGGTTATTTGATTTAGACAAAATTTTCATTGAAATATAATTTCTCTAATCCACTACATAGCAATTCAAAAATTACATATATATACTTTTAATCACATGACTTATACAATAATCATGTAACGTGTTTAAATGATTTAATAGATCACATGATTGATTGAATAAAAAAAAAATCATGTAACTCATTACATGTTGATGGTAATAATGGATTTGAGAAAATCCTTTTCCTTTTTGTTTTTTGCCCCATCCTCTCTTCAATTCTTTCCCTTGCCGTTATCTTCTTCTTCCCTCGCTTTCTCTCTCTCCGTAACACAACTAGCCACCACAAATTGACTAACCCCAAGACCCATAAACCCTCACTGGCCACCACCAATCAGGCCAAGACCCACCATTGACTTCCATCTATTTCCTTTTTAACTAAACACTTTCCTGGAATGCAAAGCAAAACAAAGGGTCAATTTGATCAATTACAATATCTTATAGGTCTAAAAATTTAAAATTGATAGTACAAGAGATGTGTTTGAAAACGACCCAAATCCCAAGAGTGTTTTTGCAATTTTCCCTAAGATATTTTAAGTCATTTTTTGCACTCAATTAAACCTTAATTCCAGGAATTAGTGTACCAATGTCTATTGTTTTCTAACCTTCCCTTTTTTCTTTTTTCTTTTTTGTTTTAGCACCAAAGAATGACCAAGTGTAAGTTTGGATAGAGCTTAAAACAAATTTCAGCTGCATTGGGCCCTTTTCTGTGGGTCCAGTGTCCTACTCACAGGTATAGAATTCAGTAAAAAAAACTTTAAAACTGAGCTTCACATGACACTATTCATATTTAAAAATTATTTTGTTACATTGTTTTCAGTTTTCAGTTTTCAACAATAAGCGGTATCCAAACAGACCCTAATACTGCTCGCTCTAGAAGCTAGGTCCAAGGATATGCTGGGACATATTTCATGTGAAAAAGAAAAGAGCAAACACAAGTATCCAACCAGATAAAGGAGGACAGATAAATTAACACCCCAAATGTTTGAAAAAAAAAAAATCCAAATATATGAATGCGTATTATAAAGGGGTCTTCTTTCTATTGCTCAAATAACAAATTATCGTGAGAGCCTCTTATCAAAAAAAAAAAAAAAAAATCGCGAGAGCCTGTAACATGACTGAATATAGTCCTGATGAGGGTACCTCCCACATTACAAGTGTGGAGCTTCAGCGATCGGCCAGTTCAATAAGCTGATCAACCACATTTGGATCTGCAAGTGTGCTAGTGTCCCCAAGCTCATCTAACTGCCTGGAAGCAATTTTTCTCAAAATTCTCCTCATTATCTTTCCACTCCTTGTCTTTGGAAGACCAGGTGCCCAGTGTATTTTGTCAGGTGCTGCAAAGGCTCCTATCTGAAAGGTTTTGAACAAGCTTGAAACTTAGAAAGCATAATTATGAATTTATATATTTGTTGGACTGGAGTTCTGGTTTTAATTCGTTTTCATGTTCTAATTTTTTAGATATGCTTGATCTTTGTAATTTAAGAGCTTGATGAAATGCTATGCACATACACTTCGGTGTACTTGGGTATTTTGATTAATGAACTTTTGTTATTTATCCAAAAAAGAAAAAGAAAAAAAAAAAAAAAAAAAAGGAATTTATATATTTGAATGCATCTGTCTCTGGTACATGAAAAATGCCTCTAATAAGTAACTTAGATGGATGTCATTGATGGAAAATGGGATTAACTTAATTATATGGTTTGTGATCTCAGCCTTAAATCACCCAATTTACATGTAAGAGTGCTGAGATCAGATGGAAAAAAAAATCAGTTCCTACTTTTAGTTTTTTCTACCTTTCACGGCTAAATGCTGAATAACTACAGAATTGCATGAAGCCCATAGATAACAAGGAAACAAATTCTTTCAATTATTTATTTATTTATTATAATGTAGGAAGCCTTTCTAAAAAAGATTCATTTGGACTTGCCGCTAGCCAGTTAAGCCTAGGGGCAATTGAACCTATCGCTAGTTTCAATTGCTAAGTAATCTAGGGGCATTCAACTTGACAAGCTAAGCAACAAGGAAACATTTTCTATGATCTAGATTCTAGAAAGTACAAAACCTATATGCAACTGGTTTCCATTCACAGTAGCACAGAAAACTAATGGAGGAAAATCCATAAATCAGATCTCTAAAAGATATCAAGAATACAAACAAGGATGTTGGGAGCTGGCTTTGAAGTTGAGATACTTCTGAATAATTTGCATGCTGTGACAAATGATACCATTAACTGAAAAAGAGCTCTTAAGCCGGTTTCCTGATGGAGAGCAAAATGCAAGACAAAAATCGAAGTACAGAAAAATAGAGGCAACCTAGGAGTCAGAACCTATACTTGCTTGGAGTTAGCACCAAGCAAAACAGAAAACCTTTTGGAGGCAGCACCCAGTGTTGGTTGGAGTCAACACCAAACCATTGGAAAATTCCAAAAGAAAAATGTTCATTAATCAATCAAATTATCAAATCTCCACAGGAGCACAATAGTCTGTTTATATAAACTACTAAAACTAAACCTGAATTCTAGTTAACTTAGGAAACACTAATTCTAATTGACAGTAGGAAATAAAATAAAACTACTAAATAACCTAATTGATTACTAAAGACCTAAAATACCAACAAAAACACAATTGACTTCCAAAATTAAAATAAATTTTTTTTTTTTTTTTTTTGTGCTTTTAGCATCCCCTTTCTGGTTTTTTGATGACCACAGATCATGCCATCTGAGGGCAGAATTCCCCTTTAATTATAGTAAAATTTGTGTATTGACCTCACATGTTTGAGATTGATTCACTCAATGCAACGGATGCCATCCAGCTGCTACATCACAAATAGTTGAATGCTATTCTAAGTAATTGGAAGGTGTAATTAGTTTTATGACTCTCAGCACAGTTTCTGTTCTTACATGATCTACCGAGTGCACTATATGCAGTATTGAGTAAGATTATATGTTTAACTATTTTGTTGTCATATGAAAGAAGTGCACTGGACTAGATACAGACCTGATTCCGGACTGTGAGTATGAGGCTTTTCCGGAGTTCTTCACTGTATTCAACACCCTCCACAAGAGTAACAAATGCATAGATACCCTGTCCTTTAACCTACAGCAACAAATATGGTAGTTCGTACTTTGGTCAGACATACTTTGTACGGGCAATTTAGTTGTGAAATCACCCGTCAGATGCCTCTCCCACAACCAACCCCACCCCCCCCCCCCCCCCCCCAAAAAAAAAAAGGAAAAAATACCGATCAACCACCACTCACACATGCACATTCAAGCTCAAAAGTATACCTCATGGTCAACACCAACCACGGCAGCTTCTGCACATTGATGATGAGAGACTAGAGCAGATTCAACTTCTGCTGTGCCAATACGATGTCCACTGCAATATTTTCCAAATATCAATGGCAATGAAGAAAACTTGTATAATTTTCTTCCTAACAACAGAATGCCATAAATTTTGAGAGACAGAGATGCATAGCTTTAATGAAGTGTGTAAAAATCAATAAGTTTATGATTCTACACGTCTGTGTGTGTGTTGCTACAGGGAGTTTGGTGGAGCTGAGTTCAGGCTATGGCTGAACCCGCTTGAGGGAGCACCTGCAGCTCCCTTACCGTCTAGGCTCCTCAAGCATTGGTCATCAGTGGGTAGATGCTTCTGTGGCCATGCATAGGTAGGGCCTTCCACGGACTAATTACCTTTTTTAATTTTTTATAAGTAATAAGATTTATTGATATAAGAAAATAGATGCCCTAGCACACAGGAAGTGTACAGGGGTCAACAAATCAAGTCCAAAAATTACATAAATCAAGAAAATTAAGGAAAGAAGAGAATGATTGGTTTTGCAGGGCAGACAAACAATCTACTAAGGTTCTAAAGAAAAATAACTTGAGGCCTGATACGGATCTCTCATTATTTTCAAAACGCTTACTATTTCTTTCCCTCCAAAGATACCACATTAAACAATGGGGAACAATTGTCCATATATGACCATTTTGATGACCTATTCTTTTTTTATTTTTTCAAGCTATATATATATATATATATCTGTGTGGGGGGATTAAAAGAGGAAAGATTATGAAATCTGAAAGATACCTAACATTGATAACATCGTCAACCCTTCCAGTAAGCCAGTGGTATCCATCCTTGTCCCTGAAACATAGATGTAGATAGCTTAACACAATTAGCCCACTCTGGCATGTCTTATGTCTTGGTTTACAGAGTCATTTGTTGGAGACACCATTAAGTATGGTTTACACAGTCATTTGTTGGAGACACCATTAAGTATACAAATTGGAGTTCAAGTCCAAGACACTACATCAAGATCCTTAGCACAAAATATTATCATGCAGACTGATAACATGACAATTGACAGTAATAACTTACCTGCTGCAACCATCACCACTGAAATAATAGCCAGGGAATGGCTTGAAGTACGTCGTTTCATATCTTTCATGGTCACCATAAAGTGTACGGAATGCCCCTGGCCATGAGCCCTTCACACATAGATACCCACTGCATTCACCGTCAATCTCAACACCCTTCTCATCCACTATGACAGGCTGCAATTTCACCCCAATAAGATAACGATGCAGAAGTAATTTAAAAAATAAAAAAATAAATAGAGATCGATGAAAGATTAAATTAATATGTTTTTTTTTTTTTATAAGTAAAAAAGATTAAACTAATATGCTAGATGATTGAATCCATATAAAAGTTCAGTATGAAAGACCTGAATCCCAAAGAAAGGAAAAGTAGCAGAACCAGGCTTCTGAGGCCAAGCACCCGGTAATGGAGTAATCTGCCAGGTAAAAGTTGTGAACCATTGATAATAGTCTCAACAGAAAAGGATGGCAATATCAATTATAAACATGTCAAAGTAAAATCTCAAAGTATTTTGATAGGTAATAAGAGTTTTCAGCTGGCATCACAATAAGAAAGACATAAAGAAAAGAATTAAGATACCATGAAGCCACCAGTTTCAGTCTGCCACCAGGTGTCAGATATAGGGCACCTTGAATCTCCAACTACATTGTAAAACCACCTGAGAGAAACTGGAATGTCTTAAGTTGTCTTGTTATTAAAAAAGAAAAGAATTTTGGATTACTACAATAAACAAGCACTGATAACTAAACCTCCATGCACTTGGATTAATAGGCTCGCCAACACTTCCCAGGACCCGTAAGGATTTCCTCGAGTAACGGGTAACATACTGCAAAATTGAAAAAAAATTCTCATTAGTACATTCATTATGAAAATTAATCACATCAGAGCATGTGAGTTTCGGAGCCCTCTCTCCCCTCTCTCTTTCCCTTGTTATGTAATAAACACAAAACTCCATAAACCAGCAAAAATCCTGAATGGTGAGCTGGGAACGACATTATAACTTGCAGTTTACAAAATTAATTTTAGATTTGAAATTATTACTCCCTCCATCCCAGTCTGAATGTCATGGTTTGAAATGATACAATTTTGAATAGAAAGCTAAATATATAAAGATCTTCTTAAAATATTCTTTACTTTATATTAGAGATGGCACAACTTAATAATAGTCTTTTTTGCTTTTCTAGAGAAAAAAATAATAATAATAATAAGGATAACATGGGAAATTGAAGTAACTTCCACTTTTAAAAAGTGGAAATGCATTTTTAGATGTCCCAAAAAGGAAGGCAAAAAATTTAAAATGGAAATAAAGGAAGTGTAATTTAATTTCTTTAGTCATCACATCCAATAAAATCTTCTAAAAACACATGATATAAAGCCTCACAATCTTCTAAAGAGGTTATCGGGAGGAAAAATCCTTATATTGTAATAAATGTTCAAATCCCTTTTTTTTTGGTTGAATAAGTAAAAAAATTTTATTAATAAGAGATTAAGGGCATATAGCCCAAATACACAATAAGTATACAACAGGTACACCAACAGTTAAGCTCTATAATTACAATGATCAATCAAATCTAATAAGTTTCAAAATGATAATAATCTTGACAGTATCATCCATTCAAACAATCTGAGAAAAAACAATTTTAGATCTAAAATAGGTCTTTCAAACCCCTTTAAGCTTCTAGAATTCCTCTCTCCAAATGCACCACATCAAACACCAAGGTATACCAAATATTTTTATCAACAGATATGACTCCTGGATGTGAAAGGAATGTATTTGAAAATTAAAGAATGTATTATCCCAAACACTAACGTATTCCAAATCTTTCTTCCAATAAATTTTTAGGTCTCTGAATGTGAAAAGAATGTATTTGTAGTAAGCTTGACTACTAAACAAGTAGTAAATATATTTCTAGGTAAAGGTTTAAGGGGATTTGACTCCCAGATGTGCCCATCATTCAGGGTGGATGTGTGGCATGTGCTAGTTGGCCAAAGCTTATATATATGTAGTAACCAAAAAAAAAAAAAAAAATCTAGTCTTGGGCTAATGCAACCTCAATTCCAGAATTTCTTTAAATTATACCATATTTCTTTGACTTCTAAAATAATAGAACTTATTTATTAGAGTAATAGTTAGCTGATTAAATTCGTCATTTCCTAACAATATAAGCCTTTGGTATCATGTGGTAATTTATCATGAGTTGCACCCCACTTATTAAGGGTAGTCTGGGTCCACACATGAGGGGAGTGTTAGAACAACAATTAAAAATGATTAAATTCACTATCTCCTGATAGTTTAAGCTTTTGGGATCAAGGGTAGTTTATCATTAATGAAAGTAAAACTAGCAGCATATAAACTTAAAGAAAGCGTAGCATGAGAATACTCTTTAATCCTGCTTCTCTTCTGCATCAGAAACTATGAACCTAGATTAACTAAAATGACAAATGACAATGTTGAAGCAATTCCATATAACTGGGAAAAGGCATAACTGAGTTGTATGATACTCTTGATTAACAAATATTTATATAAATCATTTCATCCACAGAGATGTAGCTCAGGTCAGACATGTAGCTTACCTGATCACCATCACGCATGAGGGACCGCACCAATGTGGGTGCGGTATAGAATATAGTCACCTTGTATTTGTCAACAATATCCCAACAGCGTCCAGAATCAGGATAATTTGGAGCCTGCAGGTAATACACAGACACTTAGCCATTAATGGGAAAACTTAAAATACAGTATGATTGCCTCTCATTGTATTTCATAAGGTATGGCCTCTTAAGCTAAATATTTCAGAAAAATGATATCAAGATGAATCTTTAGAACATTTACATCATTTTTTTATTATAAATTCGATGGTTCCAATTCCCATACAATCTTCTGCCTTTTCTTCTTGAGAATGAGTTATGAGGGCCAAAATAACATCATGAATGCACTCAACGCACAGCCCATCCAAAAATGTTGGCTTGGACCATCTAATATATTGCTCATGAGGTTCTTGAGCATATTCCACACAACAATACAGCCAATTGGTGTTTCAAATCAAACAGTATTATTCAAACTATATATATATATATATATTTTTTTTTTTTATATGTGACAATTAAGTTTCATAAAACAGTATGATGTAATTAGCCAAATTATATTCATATATGACATTAAAACCCACATATGTATATATGGTTCTTAAAAAGAGATAAAGAACAGATAATTTTAGTTTAGATGCCAAGTTCTGGAGTCTTCATTTGGTATTCCAAAGCTAGCCCTTCTTAAATTTCCAATCCTGTGGTCAAAACTGAATGTATTGGTTGATCTCTATGCACCAATATAATTAACGTTTGAAGGTGTAAGTTGTTTTCTAATCTTGAATGTTATTCCATGACCGTGACAACAGAAACTACAATAGGAGTTCTCATTTCAAGTACCCCTTCATAGACTACAACTGACGCTCCATTTAGCAGTGGTCCGTAAGTAACATAGCTGTGCCCAGTAATCCAACCACAGTCAGCTGTACACCTGAAATTGGGAGAAAGACAAATTAAGAAACAATAAATGTTAGTAGTATATATTATCCAAAAAAAAAAAAACTAATGTTAGTAGTATAAAATTTCTTCTATGTGAGGGAATTTGTAATGACATGAAGGATGAATTTCAAGTATACCAGTAGACATCGGACGGTTTGTAGTCAAATGCATACTTGAACGTTGTTGCGGAATACACCATATATCCTCCAGTTGTATGGAGAACACCCTTCAAAAACTTATGTGAGAACAAAACAAATGGAAAGGGAGAACATATATTAATAAGACCGTGTTATATAACTACCTTTGGCTTTCCAGTGCTCCCACTAGTATAGAGCAGAAAAAGTGGATCCTCTGCATCAACCCATTCCACCTCACAAGTAGTTGGATACTTAGGAACAACATCCTGAAAGAGATTTGCAAATCATCAATGACCCAAAAATTAACTATACTAAATATGTAATCACTATCAATTGATAAAGTATATGCCATAAATATCCAATTCCATCCAGCAATATGTACAAAATTGTACATTAAGCCTCTTGATATAGAGCCCAGGCATGCATTTAAAATACACAAGGAATTTTTCAATAAGTTAAAATACACAAGGAATTAGACTTCTACAATAAAATAGTACCATTCTCTTCTTTCTAGGCATATCACGAAGGAATTGATACCAGAAGGACAGGGAATACAACATGCACATTACAAGTACAAGCACCATATCTTTCATGAGAATCCGTTTATAAGAAGAGGTTCCAAAAACTAACCTGCCACCATATATCTCTTCCTTCTTGCCAATTAGTACTTTCCCTCTTCATGGCTGATTGGTTTTCATAGGTTAAGCACACATCTGCAAGAAAAAGGAAACAAATATGTCAATGTGGAGGAAAAAAAGATTTTGTCCCAATATTTTGTTGTACAATACTGAACATAGGGTAAACTTTTGGCAAGTCAAGTAGGTTTTAGAACAATCTGAACCCAATGCTGAGATTAACTATAAGCTAGTTGGGGCCTGATATAGATCCCAATCCTCAACAGTAGATGTTTTACATCAGATAAAGCACAATGAACCTTTGGCATATGTTGTCCCCATTTGACATGGTACTCAATATTCATGAAATTTCATGGTCACAACTCCAATAGACCGAACATACTTAATGTATCACTAAATGAAAGAATAATGGAAGAGACCTAGAACAACTAAAAACTCAGGGAAACAAAAATGGACTGTCGAAACCCAGAATACCGTCCTAAAGGAGTAGCAGCTCTATTTCAGGTAAGTGCAATGCAAGTTCATTTATGCCATTAAATTGTGTCAATCATGAGAAGAAAATGTTGACTAAAAAGGTGTATGACCCTTTACAGAGACATATTTTCGAAGACTAAACAATTTTGTGCTTAAATCATAAGCAGTTATTTCCCCACCTACAGATATTCCATTTCGGGCTGATTCAGTTAGGCCAGCGTCAACTATGCCTTTGAGGGGGATAACCTTAGAACCCCTTTTAACAGCATTGCAAGTAATCACAACTTTAGGTTTGCAGTCTACAATTCTTTGGGCAAGAGATTCAGAAGAAAATCCAGCAAATACAACCTGAGGATAACAAAAGCTATCAGAGATTTATTTGTAAACAAATGAAAAAAATGTGGAATTTGGAACAAAAATAAAAGGAAGAGGAAAAAAGGGTGGGTGGAAATAATGAAGGTATGCCATACCGAGTGAACTGCACCAATGCGAGCACATGCGAGCATTGCAATTGGAAGTTCCATTAGCATTGGCAAATAAATCACAACCGCATCACCTTTTTTAACCCCAGCATCCTTTAAGTAGTTTGCAAGCTGTAGAAGGAAAAATAAAAATAAAATCAATCACATTCATTTAGCCATTCTGCTAATTGCAGATTGAAAACCCAATATCTTCTTTTATAATTTTTGTTGTTTGCTCACACCCACATTTCAATTTCAATTTCAATTTCTTGAGTTTGACTTTATTATACATGAGTGTGTTTGTTTGTGTGCATGGATAGCATGAGAGAGAGCTTAGTAAATGACCTGGCAAACACTGTGAAGAAGCTGAGTGTATGTCAAAGTGCCATCAACACCAAGCTCATTGCCTTCCCAGTAAATGGCAATTTTGTCCCCATTTCCAGCTTCAACATTTCTATCCAAGCAATTGTAGCAAATATTGGTTACACCACCTTTGAACCACTGAGAAATAAAACACAGACCAGAAAAAAGACTCAGAATAAAAGAGCCAAATTAACTTTTAAAAGAAAAAAAAAAAAAAAAGAACTAGAAAGAAAAGTACAATAAAACAAAACAAACAAAAGTACCTCAATACTAATATTGCCTTTCCGGACATCAAGATTCTCAGAAAACACTTGCTGTCCCCATTTCTCTTTCCAGTAAAATTCTGACCACGCAATATCGGACCAAAATCCAGCAGGGTCCTCAATTGATCTCTTATACATCTCCATATACTAACAAATCAATACATACAAACACGTTAGTCACGTCTGCGCTATAACTCAAAACAACTAGTACTACTGTAGTCACAATTAACAAAACCCATATCAACCCAGTATATGCTATGCTTGACTTAACACACACTCGATCAATATTCAAGCGAATCACAAGTAGGGGGGTTGGTTGGCGGGCTTTACCTTTTGGGGGGATGGGACGAGAGCCTGAGAAGAGAATTGGTCATTGGGAAGGACGAGATCATTCTCTTCAGAAGCCAAGGATTCACCCAATATGGCAGCGTTCAAATGCGATATCCTGCCAGCACCCGACGGTAGAATCGTCATTGAATCCACATGCCGCAGACGATGATGCGAGGTCTTTATGGGCGAAGAAGAAGCCATTCTCCTCACACCGCCTGATCTGCTGTTGCTATCAGATCTGGACCGCCAATATTTGCCGCTACAATAGCTACTGTACTTATACGAGAACGGTACTGAATTTTGGTGGAACGGGCTGGCTACCGTAGTAAGAGGAAGAGAAAATGCTCTCAAACTCAAAACGTTATTATAACAAAACTGTGCTTGTGGGCCCATATTCTGATTTGACTTTAATCAATTATATATATATATATATATATATATTTGCTATAAATTAGCAAATTTTTAGTGAGAGGAAAAAAAAAATAGAAATCTGTTTAATATACGGTACAAGATTAGAGAGAAGTTTTCTCTTTTTTTGTAAGCAAGAGAAAAATTAGAGATAGTTTTGGGGGTTTGGATTTTGAGGACTTTTTATCTTTTGTACTCTTTGTCATACCGTCACAGTCAATATCATTATCCGAATACGGTTGGCATTCGCTGGCGGCTACAATAAATATAGTTCTGGGTTTGATCCGTCATGTAAACCTTTCAGGATCCTAATAAAATGGGGTGACTATTTAATAATGAATTGTATCGCAGAGCAGTGGGACTTGGTTTTCGTTGAAAAATGTTGAAAATGACATTTAAACTGTGCAAGTAGGCGGTGTAGGATTCAGACTATTTTGTGTTTTTTATTTAAAATTATGAATGAATGAAAAACATGGCGGCATTTTGTTATTGTTGATTGACCATGAAAAGATATGCGTAGTAGCTACCTACCTCGCAGGCTAACAACCCACTCCACCCAAATGGTCAAAGACGCCAAGAAAGAACCCAACTAACGACTGTGAGTTTGAAATTTCAACAAAAGCAGAAAAGAGCAAAAAGAAACAAGGGAGAGAAAGAGGTACCGGTATGAGAGACCCAGTAGCTGTGGGTCTGGGGAATGCTATAGTTTCAGAAGTTAATTATAGTGATCTATTTTCTCGACATATCCATCAGCTTTTGTCTTCGTGCTCTCTCTCTCTCTCTCTCTGTGATTTTGGTTTTAACTGCCTGCGATTCATCCTCCAGTTTTTTAACAGCCAGCAGATTAGACCGAGGCTAATTGCACAATTTTTAGCAGAATATAAAAAGCAATACTCAACCTCTGCCTTTTTATTCATTTATTTATTATTTATTATTTTTATAATTATAAAAAGCAATACTCAACCTCTGCCTTTAATTTATTTATTTATTATTATTTTATTTTATAAATTAATAGATCCGTCCTTCTCAGCCATCACTATTAGATCAAAACATTAATTAGTACTGAATTTTAGTTAATTCAACCGGTAAAATCCTTCCAATTCGTGTTCTTCAGTCTTTGGTCAATTCAAGGAGTTCTAGTCAATTTTTTCTCCTTCATTATCAATAATTCTCATTCTTTTATAATTTTTATGTTGATGATAAATCTAACTCTCCTTTTATTTTATTTTATTTTTTGTTATTACTTAAGGTAATTTGACTTTTGTTAAATCCATGATAAAATGCATGATCAAACCTACCATCCACGTGTGTATTACTCTTCTTTGTTTTTGTGTTTTTTTTTATGTCTTTCTTATGAGTCATAAAAACAATTTTAAATCCATTATATAAACCTTTATAAATGTTTATAATTTTATCTATTTATTATTTAAAAAATTTTAGGATACAAACAACAATTTTTGTTCTTATAAATATCTCATCTACGACTTTATCAATTTTTTTTTTTTTTTGGGGATAATAAAACATAAAAGTTTTACAGGATAGCTAAACTTTAAGTTAGGGAGGTGGATTTATTGTTGGTTATGTGCGACGATTTCAACCTCTGACTTTACTACTACTTAGCTGCTAAGAATTTTTTTTGGTAAGAACAAAATTGTTTTTGTTTAGATTTTTTAAAGGGCAGGGTTGTTTAATTTGGATAAAATTGGTTAATTGAGATTAATTTTTTTAGTTTTATTATTGGTAATTTTTGTTGTTGAGCTATCTTTTTTGGGGTTGTATATTTTGTTTTAGATTTTAGATTTATCAACTTTTTTTCTGGTCACTAAATGAGGAAAATGCTAGAGCTACAAAATTTTTTTTATTATAAATTACTGATATAATAAGTGGTTACTAGTAAGTAAAAAAAATTATGTGAGTAGTAGGCCCATTATGCAAACTAATAAGAATTTGCTACCAAAATAATTTGTAAAAATGTTATAAAAAAGTTTGTGGATATAGCATTATGCTTAAAAGAATCAATGATATTGTTTGAAAGAAACAAAGTGTAATTTTATAGAACAAAATTACTAAAATTAATACACATATATATGATATAGGGATAAGGGCCCAAAATCATATATTGGGCATTGGGCTTTGTCTAAGGGCATTGACAAGTCCGAGAAAGGATAAACAGTTATAAGAGATTCTAGTTCAAAGTCTCATGAATAAGAAATGAGTGGAAGGCAGTCCGAGGAGGAATTCCTCTTCGAATATGATGGATATCGCTTGGATGTGTATTCCAACAATGAAAGTAACTTTCATAGAAACTCCAATAATAAGGACGTGCCTCATGAACATGCGAGAAGGAAGGGAACCCAAAAATATCTAAGGAAAAATTGCTACCACTGCATTAAATACACTGCAGCTACTTTTCTGACCGCATTTATGTGAGAAAGACCCTTGAACAGTGCTACCTTGACTATCACAACTCACAGAAAGTCAAAGAGAGTGTCTGATGGGACGAGCACTCAAGTAAGGGCTCAAATGATCAACAAGTGTATGGTTAGAATGGTCTAAGGGGAACTATATAATGTAAGAGACCCTCCATAAGGAGGGGATCGCAAAAATAGAAAGAGCGTACTATAACAATCAAAACTGTATTTGTACCCCATTGTTATTGATTTATATAAAAAATATCTCCTCGGATAGAGAATAGATTCAGCTTTATTTTCCTTGTTTGTGTTTGATTATCTTTTAAATCCATACTAGCCATTGTCAAATTCATACTAGTTATTGTCAAATTCATTAGGGCCTAGTTCTCCAACCCACTCTCTACAAATTTATTGTATTGGATTCACTGGGTAAAGATCTCATACATCTTTGGGATTGGGCTACAAAACGTGTTCTTACATATAATAATATTAAAAAAGAAAATTAGGGGGGGCAATTTTTTTAACTAGACATGTCCTTTTATTTTAAATATATAATGACAAGTAGTAATAAGTTTTAATCTCTATCTTTTATTTAGTTTGTAGATGATATGACAGTTTCTCATTAAAATAAAAAGAGATTCTAGTTAAAAAAAAAAAAAAAGTATTGGAGGTAAACCAAACCCTAACTCTGTGTCTGGCTACTATCTTATCCTAAACTAATGTATATGTACGGTTTTTTAATCAATGTAGAACTTTTTTTTTTTGTGTATGTTTTTTTTTTTCGTGTTTTTTTTTTCCTAATAATTCTCCTTCTTTTATAATTCCTAAATTGATTACAAATCTAACTTTCTTACAATTAAAAATTCTCTCTCTAGTTCTCCAACCCACTCTTTACAAATTTATTGTATTGGATTCACTGGGTAAAGATCTCATACATCTTTGGGCTTGGGCTACAAAACGTGTTCTTACATATAATAATATTAAAAAAGAAAATTAGGGGGGGCAATTTTTTTAACTAGACATGTCCTTTTATTTTAAATATATAATGACAAGTAGTAATAGGTTTTAATCTCTATCTTTTATTTAGTTTGTAGATGATATGACAGTTTCTCATTAAAATAAAAAGAGATTCTAGTTAAAAAAAAAAAAAAAAAGTATTGGAGGTAAACCAAATCCTAACTCTGTGTCTGGCTACTATCTTATCCTAAACTAATGTATATGTACGGTTTTTTAATCAATGTAGAACTTTTTTTTTTTTGTGTATGTTTTTTTTTTTCGTGTTTTTTTTTTTCCTAATAATTCTCCTTCTTTTATAATTCCTAAATTGATTACAAATCTAACTTTCTTACAATTAAAAATTCTCTCTCTCTCTCTCTCTCTCTCTCTCTCTCTCTCTCTCTCTCTCTCTCTCCATATATATATATATATATATATATAGCTGTTTATCCTATTTATTCCTAGGCACACATTCTTCTTTTTATGGCTTCTTCTTTCTTTCTTTTTTTTTTTTCTTTTTTTATTTTATAGAAACACTACTTACTATTCTATTCAATTTTTTCTCTTCTCCATTATCAATAATTCTCCTTCTCTTATAATATCTATGTTGATAATAAATCTAACACCCTTTTTGTTTTATTTTGTTTTTGGTTATTACTTAAGGCAATTTGACTATTGTGAAATCAACAATAAAATGCTTTCAAACCTACCATCCGCATGTGTATTACTCTTCTTTATTTTTGTGTATTTTTTTTAAGGTCTTTCTTATGAGTCATAAAGACAATTTTAAATCCATTATATAAACCTCTATAAATATTTATAGCTTTATCTATTTATTATTTAAGAATTACCAAATTTTGTATTCTATCCTACAACAAAGGTTTCATCTTTTTTAGTTATGGGTTGTATTTGTGTTATATTTATATGTGTGTTTAAATTAATTTTCTTGAATAGTAAAATTTTTATGTTACTATTTCTCATTTATATATTTGTTATTAGTAATGTTATATACACGGAAGAGATTGTCTAACATTATAGGCATGCAACTTAAAAAAAAAAAAAAAAAAAAAAAAAAAAAAAAGGCACTGTAATTATTATTATTGGTTTTACAAATACCAATATTTATACCTATATTTAGCACCCACAAGACATTTGAATAATATTGGTGGGAAAAAAAAAATCTAAAACATAGCATGTTATGAATATCAACAACATATTCCTTAACAAGATTGCTATAACCAAGCAACATTAAATCAACATCATGAAAAAGAATGCTTGTGCTAATAAATTTCCTTAATAGTTGTCTATATCTTTTTTCTTCCTTAGGACTCTTTTAATATATATATAACCAAGTTGAGAGAAAATTTAATTAGATTTTAAATTGGATTTCAATTGAAGTCTAATTTTGTGCCAAGTGTCCAAGTTAAGATTTTTAATTTTTGTGCCAATTTAATTAATTATTCATTAAAAATAACAAAGAGTCCAATATTAAATGATCCATATAAAAAAACCAATCATACATCTAATGTAATCTTCTTCTTCTTTTTTTGTATAAATCTCTCCTTATGTGAGAGTATGACAATTCTAACAATAAACCGAAAAATAACAACACATCATTTATCAAATGGGTAAAAGGAGCTAACCCATTATCCTTACATCTCAAGGCCTTCACAACCAATTCCGAGTCACCCTCGACCATGGCGCAATGAATTCCTAACTCACTGCCAAACTCCACTACCATACACGCTGTCATTGCCTCAACTTCCATAGGTTGGTATGCCTGATCTAGTTGCTGCACAAGCGAAGCAATTACCTCCCCTTGGCAGTCCCAAACAACTACTCCAATCCCATATTTAATTTCTACATTTGATATTGCTCCATCAAAGTTGATCTTGTATGTATTTGGTGTGAAGGTGTTGTCCAATTTATTTGAGGCTTTGAACTGATTCGATCTGGCTTGAGGTTACATCTTCTGATCTTGTTCTAGCTATCCTTTGCACTCTGTTGTAGGTCCTTGGTAAGGCAGTAAGCATGGTTTATCCTGAGCTTGTTTCGTTGATTCCAAATATTCCAAACCTGGATAACAAATAGGTCCATTGGCTTCCCATTCTCAATAATCCAGTTGCACAACTCCTTAAAATCAGCAAATTGTTCCCTTGACCGAAAACTCCATCTGTCACCTTCCTACACCTCATCAAAACCCGAGCAACTCCATAGTGCGCGCAAAGGATCCTTTGCTTGTAGGGAACATCTGTCACAGCTTGGATTTTGTATTATAGTTCTCCGAACTAGGTTTTGTTTCATTGGTAGGGAGTTTCTACATGCACGCCACACCAAATTCTTGTATTTGTTAGGAACTTCTAGGGACCAAATGCTCTTCCAAACTTTCTTATCCACCTCCGGTTGAGTGCTCACCTTTGGATTCACCTCCAATTCCTTGAGAAACTTATACCCAGACTTGCAATTGTACTACCCATCTATAGTGAATGCCCAATACAAAGCATCCTTTGTTTGCCTTTGAGGCAGTGGAATCCTTTGAACAAGCTCCACTTCAGCTGGGATGAGAATACCTTCAAGCATTTCAGCATTCCATTTACTTGTGTTGTTGTCAATAAGGCAATTCACTGTGGCATTCTATGTAGACTCTATGATTGGGGACGAGAATAAAGGTGGGTGCTTTATGGGCAGCTAATGGTGCTGCCATATTTTGATGCTTTTTCAATTGCCCACCCGAAATCTTGCTCCCATTTGGATCACCTCTCTCCCCTTCAAAATGCTTTGCCAAGCATAGGATCCGGATGCCGATTCTTTTGCTTCCATGAACGAACAATGGGAAAAAAATCTTGCCTTCAAAATTCTGTAAAAGAGAGTATCTTCATTATGTAGAAGCCGCCATGCTTGCTTGGCAAGAAGAGAGTCATTGAAAAGAGCAAGGTCTCTAAATTCCAATCCTCCTTCTATTTTTGGTTTTGTCAACTCCGACCATTTAACCCAATGTATTTTTCTTTTGTCACCTCGTTGCCCCCAAAAGAATTTTTTTACCATTGCTTCGATTTCATGGCATAGGCCCAAGGGTAGTTTAAAACATCCCATGGTATAAGTTAGGATGGCTTGAGCAATTGCTTTTATAAGAACTTCTCTATTGGCTTGAGAAAGGAGCTTCCCCTCCCACCCTTGTAGTTTCCTCCAAACCCTCTCCTTAATATAGCTAGATCTTACTTTTTTACCCCTTCCCACCAATGAAGGCAGCCCCAAATATCTCTCATAAGACCTTATTTCATTCACACCCAACACATTTTTAATCTCCTCTTTAACATCGGCTTTTGTGGGTTTGCTAAAGAAAAGAGATGTCTTCTCTTTATTGATTTTTTGGCCGACACCTCTTCATATTCCGCCAAAATTTTGAGCACATTTCCACATTCTTGGGAATTTGCCTAACAAAAAAGTAAGCTATCATTTGCAAAAAATAAGTGGGTTAGTTTGGGGCTTCTCTTGCAAATTAAGAAGCCGTTGAGTTCCTCTGCTCTTGTAGCTTTTGTAATTAAGTCATGTAATCCTTCCATGCATAATAGGAACAGGAAAGGGGAGAGTGGGTCCCCTTGCCTTATGTCTCATGTGGGATTAATTAACCCCTTCGGATCACCATTCACCAAAATTGAGTATGAGACAGTACGAACACACTCCATGATCAAACCGATCCACCTTAAGCAAAGCCCATTTTTTCCATCAGTTTCTGAAAATAATTCCATTCCACCCTATCATACGCCTTGCTCATGTCTAGTTTTAGAGCCATAAAACCTGTTTGTCCTGGATTATGATTTTTCATACAATGCAAGGCCTCAAAAGCTACTAAAACATTATCTAAAATAAGCCTATTCTTTGCAAAAGCAAATTAATGCCAATTATAAGTTTTGGCATGAATTTTTTTTAATCTGTTTGCAAGGACTTTGGAGAAGATTTTGTACAATATGTTACATAGGCTAATAGGGCGATATTCAGAGACTAAAACAAGATTCTTTACTTTTGGAATTAAAGTGACAAAAGTATGATTTATTGGGTGGGGGTAGTTTACTTGAATTCAGCCAAGCCAGTATTGTGGAAGTCACCTTTCTATTCATAATCCCCCCAAAGTGTTGGTAAAATAGGGGTGGCATCCCATGTTGGAAATAAAGGAGAGATAATACCTGAATTTTCCTTAGAAATTACACAATTTGATTTTACCAAAAGAGGTGGCAGAGATGAGGCGTGGACCAAATCACTGTTTTGAGACAAATCGTGCAGTCTACGGTATATTCGATATAATTAGACAAATAGTTTCTGCACGTTGCCCCTAGGATGCAATAGCCTAGCCACCTTTGCTGATTATCATTGCGAGCCTACACTGCTCGTAGGATATAAGCTCTCTATAGTACTTTCTTTTTCCTAGAAAATTTAGTAAAGGTAAAAATATTTTGTGAATAGTAAGAAGTAATAGATGGTAAGTGTTTAGAATAATAAAAATTATTTTTTGAAAGTTTGAAGTTTTGTAATTCAAAAATAATGTGTGTATGTTTATTTATTTCCACATATATATATATATAGCCAGACCTATATCTTGTCCTTAGCCGAAGAATCAAAAGAGTTTCATATCAATTAAATAGTCATAAAGTTATTGAAATAAATATATATAATCAATAGCTTTTATATATATATATACATATATATATATATATATATATGTATATGTATATGTAATATAATATAACCAGATATCAAAACTTGTCTTAGCCAAACTTTGTACGTTGAGAACAAAAGAAAGGATCATAATGCCATGCATTTAATGGCCCATTATTACAATAATTTTTCAAAAGTTTCTGAATATATGGTACAAAAAATTGCTAGCTGTTTGACCATTTTCCATTAAACCAAATAGTAAACATTTGTGTACATATGGTAACTTATTATAACATAAAATAATTCAGCAATAGATGTACATTTAAGTATTGAAAAATCTTCTATATATGACGTTATTATGTCATATTCAAATAAGAATATTTGAATACAAAATATTTAGAATGGAAAGTATATATATGTAATAAAACCAAATATGCTGGCAATTATGGTATTAATATCACGTTAATGTTCACAAATTTCTTGATTAAAACCATTGACAAAAGCTATTCAAATTTTGAATTATATTTGAATTTCAAAATTTAACAATCAACGTGTCTGACATTAAGGAATAATTGATACACATAAATGAGTATTAAAATAAATATAATAATATTTTTTTTATTATAAAAATATCCAACATCCCATCAGGACCTGGTGATTTTAGGGGTGCCATTTGATCAAGTGCTTTCTGAATTCCCACTCCATGAACTCCCCCATTAGCTGTTCATTAATCTCATTTGTGGCTAGCTTTGGGATAAAGGATAGTGAACCTTCTTCAATGGCCGAATTCCTTATAGTGAACAAGTCTTCAAAATATTCCACAATGATGTCTCCAATCACTTCTGATTGCTCTTGCCAATTACCTCTTTTATCTTTAATTCCCAGAATGGAATTTTTCCTAAATCTTTGAGTTGCTTTGTTATGACAAAAATATGAAATTGCTATCCCCATTTTTCAACCATAACATTCTTGATCTTTGGCTCCACATTCGGGTTTCCTTGTCCATGAGAACATGAATTTTAGCCCTTAATTCTCAAAGCCGAGAATTATCTCCCCTCCTCATTGCCTCGGCCTCAACCTTGGCTAAAAACCCTTTTTTTCTCCTCCAATTCTTGCCTAACATTCCCAAAAAAAAAAAAAATTTCCCACCATCCCAATCCTTACTGCATTTTCCAATTTTTTTTCATGATATCACCTTCTTCACCGTTCCTCCATACCGCCTCCACAATTTCACCATAGTGTGAATCAAATAATTATATCTCCTCAAAGCAAAACACTTTCTTCCTAGGTGGAGCTTCCAACCCCGAAAGATTGATAAGAAGTGGAATATGATTTGATGACATACATCTTAGATGGGACACCCTTGAGCCTGGAAATCTTATGAGGAACTCACTATTCCCCTATCCTCTATCCAACCGTTCCCATAATGAGTGACTATCAGTAAAGTGTTTGCTCCAAGTAAATTTGGATCCCTCAAATCCTAAATCAATGAAACCACATTCATCAATTACGTCTTTGAATTGTTTCATTTGGGTGTGACTTCTTAGTGCTCCCCCCAATTTTTCATCTTGTGTAGTAATTTCATTGAAATCCCCTATATAAAGCCATGGTACTTTTGGCCTATTGTTTAAGCCTCTCAATTTATTCCAAGCTTCCATTCTCCAATGAGTTTCAGGCTCTCCATAGAACCTAGTAAATCTCCATTATGTTTCCCTATTTTTATCTAGGGTTACATCAATAAAATACCTATGTGAATCCTCAATAGTTACATGAACATCATTTTTCCCAAACAGCACCAATCCTCCACCTCTCCTCCCACTACAAACCTCCCACTTGTTATCAAAATTTATGTTATGAAGGACTCGATCTAGCCTAGCTTCATCTGCCATGTTTCAGCTAAAAACACGACAGAAGGATATTTTTCCGAGATAATGTTTCCAAGCTCCTTCTTTGTACGTAGGTTCCCAAGCCTACAACAGTTTCATACTAAGAGATACATGACTCTTGGCTGGGTTGAGCATCAACCTCCACCATTCGAGAAGAAAATTTAGCATCATCCGTCAAAACCTGTTTCTTGCTGCAAGGTAATTCAGGGTGATCATCAATTGTTGAAAAACTTCGTTTACATGGTCCTGTGATATCTGCCTTAGCAACTTGCTGCATGTTCTTGCCTCTATCCAACCTAGTCCACGTGCCTGTTCTTTTGGTTGCCCTAGTAAATTCATGCCCCTCATGTGACAAAGAATTAAGGATGGAAGTCTTAGCATTAGGGTTTGATTGGGCCGCCTCTTAGAATTGATTGCTTCTGGAGGATTTAATCTAGATATTGATTGGATTAATTCCAATTGGTTCCATTGAAGATAATAGACAGCTATCACCAAACTTTTCATGCACGTTGATCTCTATATTTTCTGCATTAAATTTGTCCAGATTATGTGGAGAGATATTAGGACATTGGACTTGATTACTTGTGTAACCGCTTCCTGAATAATTAGGCTTATTAGGTGTGTTGGTTTTCTCCCATAAATTAGCTTTTAATGAGCTGTTTGATGAGTCTAGGTTGTGCACCACCATGAGCTCCTCCATAGCTCTTGATTCATCATTGCTCTCATTGCCATATTCAGGTCTGGCTTTAGTAGCATGCGGCTTTGGGACTATGCGTTTCTAATTGTAAAAACTTGGGATAGCCACCACACTTCGCTTTGATGGAAAAAATGGTGGAGCACGTAATGAAGGTCCAATTTTTTGTTTGTTTGTTTGTTTCTGCTAAACTTCTTTCACTGTCTAGCCAAATCTCACAATCATAGTTTGAGTGGTCCATTTTGCTGCACTAATAACAAATATTAGGTAGACGCTCGTATTTGATTGTGACCCAGGATTTTTTTCCTTTCTCCATAGACACAACTTGACCACGGCAAAGGGGTAAAGATACATCGATCTCCACTTGAATCCTCATAAAATTGCCCCCTTCCATTTCAGTTGGATCGGCAGAGTGTACAATTTGTCCAATAACTTCACAGATTTTCTCGGTCGCCTTAACATTCATGTATTTGTAGGAAAGCCCATGAACTTGAACCCAGAATTGAGTTTTCTCAAATTTCAAATCTTCCATTACCATGCTCTTATCATATTTCTGCATGATCACCAAGTGCTTATCAAAGCACCATGGTTCGACATTAAGGACCTTCTCTACTTCATTTTCATTTTCAAAAATGAAGAGAATCACATGATCACCTAGGTTTTTGATCTTAAATCCACCCCTTGAATGCCACAATGGGGTAAACGTTTTTGCAATGGCCTTAATATTAAGAGCTTGTTTCGTAAGAAACTTTGCTGCTATGATATGTTCTTTCGAGCTGAATTCATCTTCCAAATAGCAACCTGGCCCCTCTTTCTCCGAGAGCAATAGTTTCATCCAACTTTGTGATAATTCTTCCATTGGCAAAAATAAAATTATCTAGGCCGTAGTAAGAAAGTTAAAGAAAGACAATGTGTTTCCTTATTCCCTTGAAAAAAAAACCCAACTAGTCACTGAACTAACGCTGTTAGAACATGGAGAACGAAACACCTTCATAGAAGGTATGGCTATTCTCCTGCCCAAGAGAAGTTTGAAGGACTTTCTTAGTTACAGGGAAACTTTTTTTATATATTGTCAATAAATATAAGTAAATTGCTTCCAATCGTTACAATTCGACAAAAATACCACTTTAAAGTTGAACTTGGGATATTATGTGGCAGTTTATGGACTATGTAGCATGATAGAAGCACTATGTGTGCAACTTATAAATTTCGATTTAGTACCCAACAAAATGATAAATATTTGTTATTAACCAAAATTTCAAAGTATATACATGTTAATTAGGATCAAAACTCCCCCCTTAAAATTGTATAATAGAATATTATGCTAACAAAAAATTATATGAAATTATCATGGTTTAAGTTAAATATAAGCTATATTTAAACAAGGCTTAAAATAAGAAATACAATGTAGAAATATTAAAATACTATAGCTAAACATATGACCTACAAACAAGAGAACTTACAGCTAAGCAAAAACCTATCCTCTACATCTTAAATTTCTTATTTGCATAGTTGGAGACGGAGAAAAAAAAAATGAATGAAACATCCCGCTGAATTGAACTGGGTAAATTAATCAAAGGCAATATTGTTAGGACGAATAAAAACCCCTTTTATTGACATATATTTACATCTTTACCAACAAAAAGTCTTTCCTTTTCTAGAAAATGTTATCCTTTAAATTAGTTTAGAGAAAAACTCTTTAAACTCCTCCTCTATCCTTTTATTGGATGTGAATTTTGAAAATCTAACTATTGAATTGCATGTTCTTATTATATCCTTCATACTTGTAGAATTTCAAAAAAATTAAATATCAATAGCTATGTCACCAATGACTTATTTATATTTCAAGTTTTTATAGTAAAAAATTATATATAAAAAATAAGTTTATTGATCAAATAGTAAATAACATCTGATTTGAACCGAATTTGACATGCATGTTAAGAACATAAAGAAAATGCAATCCAACAATTAGATTTTTAAAACTCACATTCAGTAAAAAGATATAAGAGAAGTTTGAAAGATTTCTCTTCAAACTAATTTAAAGAGAAACCTTGTTTTTTCCATTTTCTATTTACTGCAAAAGTTCTCTTCCATTCTTTTTCCAATTCTAGCGCCTCATTAGGCTCCAATCTGTTTAGCGATAGAAACTATCTTTTACAAGAGATTAAAAGTAGTTAAAAAGGTAGAAGCAAAGTGAGATCCATGGTTACTGCTTATACATGAATAATGTGAAAGTATACTGGGTACAACTATGAACAGAATTTGAAGAAGAACTGAGCTTAAGTTCTTTGCGTATAACAATAATACGCTTAAATAAGAACTAGATCATTTCATTTCAATAAAAAAAAAAAATGTCTCACCCTATATTATTTTAAAGTTACTGCATTTAAAACTAACATCGATATGGGGTACAACGGCGTAGGATATTCTGTTTCAGTTTATTACCAGCTTGTTTTTTACCCACTTGGTTAGAGATTTGAATAGCCAAAACTTGATTCTTTCAACCCTATCCATGATCTAATACCAGAGGAAGCTAGAGCTATACACATATATTCCAGTTAAAAAAAAAATTATAAACTCATTGAGAGGTAATAAATGGAATATACATACATTGAAATATATAACCCCTTTGAGTGAGAATGGAACCACCTTGGCATGAAGCTTGCCCTTTTTGAGGCTTAAAGTATGGTCATGCAGATACCTTTTATCTGCCTAGCAAAAAATCAGCCTGCATCCCACTTGGAGACCTGAAGCCAATTTCGCCGCAAAGAGTTTGCATCTACTGTTGAGAAATCTAACTTCCCATATAAGAATTTCTCCATATTAACAATACCATAGACTTTACTTGAGTGCAACAATGCTGGCAGTATATTGTCATTTGGCTCTGATGGCATGGCATTTACTAATTTGCAGTCCTCATCTAACATACCAGCACGGCTATAGAGTTCAGTCATGCAGATTAAATGTTCTGGAATAAGTGTGATGCCATAATGTTCACCCATATATTTGAAGTACCTCTGACCCTCTTCCAAGTTATTTGTCTGTACACAAGCACATAGAAGACCTACAAAAGTGATAGCATCTGGCTGTACATTGCCCCTCTCCATCTCTGCAAAAACAGAAATAGCTTCCTCTCCACACCCATGCACACCCAAGCTAGTGATCATAGAATTCCAAGTAGCCAAACTCTTTACTTGCATCTTATTAAACACTTTTCTTGCATCCTCTAAACTACCACATTTGCTATACATGTCAATAAGAGCCGTCCCAAGAAAAATACCAAGTTTGAACCCATTCTTGAGAGCAAAGTCATGAATCCATCTACCCAACTTGAGGCTCCCCATCTCAGTGCAAGCTTTTAACAAGCTAACCAAAGTAAATTCATTGGGCCTCACATTATCAAGCTGCATTCTCCAAAATAATTCAAAAGCTTCTTCGGGTTGATTTCTAGCATATCCATTAATCAATGCTGTCCATGAAACAACATTTTTTCCTGGCATTATCTCAAAAACCCCTCGGGCAGCATCCAATTCATCACAACTAACAAGTCCAGAAATCATGGTAGTCCACGAAACCACACTGCGGACACGCATTTTTTCAAATATCTTACACCCAAAATCTACCTTCCCACACTTGAAGTAAAGATCCATTAAAGTGTTCAGCACAAACAAATCTCCTACAAAACCAGTTTTGATAGCTAGCCCATGAACCACTTTTCCCATCTCAATTGCAGAAGCAGCACTGCAAGCTTTGATAACAAATGGAAAGGTAAACTTATCGGGTGGAAAGCCCTGGGATATCATAAGGTTAAACAGGAGAAGGGCTTGTTTTGAGCAATCATTGATGGTATAAGATCTAATCATTAGGTTCCAAGTAAAGGTAAGAGGGCCCTGAATTTGATGGAATACAAGAGTGGCAAAGTCCATTTTCCCATAAGAAGAGCAAAGACTAAGAAGTCTCCTAATAAGTAACTGATCATGAGAGAGACCGTGGCGAATTATCTTTGCATAGACTCGCTTAAGATGTTTGAAATTGGTGCACTTGTGGAGTGATAGAAGAGCTTCTTGTGAACCAAATTGTGGTTTAGAAAACGGGAATGGGTTTGTTCTGGGAAATGCATCAGGAGTGCATGAAAGGCATGCAACCATTATATATATAACCAGGCTTCCACCAAGTTGAGCGTGTTCTTCAACAACTAACCACAGTATCGCCAACGCCAAGTTAATAACTAATAACACAAGAAAATACTAAGGTACACCACCTAAAGAGCTGTGCTAATTTTAGCGGAAAAAGGCCTATCAACAGTAATAAACAAGAAGAAATGGAACTAATCTTAACACTCTCTTTGCATCTAGAAAGGAACACATTCATATATAAAGTAAAGAACTTTGTGAGCAATTGGCAACCTTCGCATAATTGTTTTATTGCTAGCACTAGTTGTTATGGAAATGACGAGATACAGTCACTGCCACAACTTTTTTTAGATAGATGCTGCGAATTTAAAAAAAAAAAAAAAGAAAAAAAAAAGAAAGAAAGAAAGAAAAGGGTTTTACCTCGGACTTAGTCTGTTGACACTACCAGCATACCACAGCCACTGAGGAGAGTGAGAGACAAGAGAGGAATAACTTGAATTGAAGAGTAAGGTGTACAGGGATGGGATTGAGTGAAAAGTTCATGCCCCTATATATAATGAAAGTATTGGGCAGCTGAGCTAGCCCTCCAAACTCTGCTTAATTCTCTGTTTGTGTTGCCGTTTTGAGATTATGCGTATGAACCCCCCCCTAATTCCTCCGCTTCTTCTTCAAATTCTGCTTCTGCTTTGGTAATGAAATAAAGAAAAGGGAAAATAAAGCTAAAAAAGAAAGATAAGGGTTCGGGCTTGAAAAGAAAGTACACACTTAAACGGCCTAATCCTAACCATCCATGACCCAACAAAAAAAAATATAATAGGGAATTTCATTGTTTTCTTTTATTCTATTTATTTTAAACTAGATAGAAATGGTGTATATAATTACATTATTGTGCTTATTATTGTTTATCAAATATATTCTAACTGTATATGTATTTAAAAAGGTTTTTCGGAAACTTGAACGTTAGCCTACAAGAATTTAGTATTTGTGAATGATAATCAAGGCAAGGGGTGAAAATTTTACTGTTAAATTAGGAAAAATTGATTGGAAAAATATTTATGAATAGAAATTTTAACAAATGTTTTAAGGTCATTAGTTAATGTGCAAGATTGTGAATCTTACAATTTCTCATTAATATGAGCCAGTTATGAATTATCCATTTTATTTATTTGGTAATAAATATTTGAATTTTATTTTATTTAATTTTGTACGTATCTTTTGGATAACATAACATTAATTGGTGAGGGAGGATGTTGATTGATCCACTTGTATGTTGTGGATCGGGATGGGTTAAAATGGACGGCCCAGATGGAAGCAGACATTCCAGTGGACAGTAGTAGACTGGAATCGAAAAGTCGCAAATTCGGGGAAGAAGGAAGGAAGGTGTGAAAGCCCCCACTGGTCATTCTCAGCTCAGACCACCCAACTTCATTCTTTCCCACCTTGTTCAATTTTCGATTCTTTTGACCCTTCCATCCATCCATCTCTCCTATATCTATCTACCCAAAAAACACTCAAGCTGTCGCAAAACAAAAATGGGTGCGAATAGCGATCCGACCCAAGACGGGTCCGACGAGCAACAAAAGCGGTCAGAAATATACACGTACGAGGCGCCGTGGCACGTCTACGCCATGAACTGGAGCGTCCGCCGCGACAAGAAGTACCGTCTAGCCATCGCGAGCCTCCTCGAGCAGTTCCCCAACCGGGTCGAGATTGTCCAGCTCGACGACTCCAACGGCGAGATCCGGTCCGACCCGAACCTCTCTTTCGAGCACCCGTACCCGCCGACAAAAACCATCTTCATCCCCGACAAGGAGTGCAACAAGCCCGACCTCCTCGCCACCTCCAGCGACTTCCTCCGCGTTTGGCGGATCTCCGACGACCGCGTCGAGCTCAAGAGCCTCCTTAACGGGAACAAGAACAGCGATTTCTGCGGGCCTTTGACCTCGTTCGATTGGAACGAGGCTGAGCCGAAGCGAATCGGGACTTCGAGCATTGACACCACGTGTACAATCTGGGACATCGAGCGTGAAGTCGTGGACACCCAACTCATCGCTCACGACAAAGAGGTGTACGATATTGCTTGGGGCGGTGTTGGGGTTTTCGCTTCTGTTTCGGCCGATGGGTCTGTTCGTGTTTTCGATCTTCGCGACAAGGAACACTCGACTATCATCTATGAAAGCTCTGAGCCCGACACGCCTTTGGTTCGACTAGGATGGAACAAGCAGGATCCTAGGTACATGGCGACTATTATCATGGACAGCGCTAAGGTTGTTGTGCTTGACATTCGCTTTCCTACGTTGCCTGTTGTGGAATTGCAGAGACACCAAGCTTCTGTCAATGCGATTGCTTGGGCTCCACATAGTTCTTGCCATATCTGTACGGCTGGGGATGATTCTCAGGCTTTGATTTGGGACTTGTCCTCTATGGGTCAGCCTGTGGAGGGTGGATTGGATCCCATTCTCGCTTACACTGCCGGGGCCGAGATTGAGCAGCTTCAGTGGTCGTCGTCTCAGCCTGATTGGGTTGCCATTGCTTTCTCCACCAAGCTTCAGATACTTAGGGTATGATGTTTATGATAATTGTGAGGTGAGGTGAGTTTTGAATGAAATTGTCTCTGGCCTTGTCTTAAAAAACTGTCTCTGTTCGTCTTTTTTAGATTCAACATTAATGATGAGTGTAGTTTGTCTATTCAACATTAATGATGGTGTCTTTTAAGTTTCCAAATGTGAGTTTCTGCCTGATGGTTACTGGACATTTATCCAAACAAAACACAATGAGGAGCTTACACCAATTCAAAACTTAGCAAGAATCTCTACATTCTCATAACTCATAAATAGCTACACTCTTGTTTAAATGTTGCTTCGAAGATTATCATTGGGATTATTTCGGATGCAAGGAGCTAGTTCTTTGTAGCTCAACTAGTTTTAGGGTTCAAATCCCCCACCCCGAATTATCAAAAAAAAAAAATTCAAGGCAAGGATTGGAGGAATTTTGGGACTTTTTAAGACATGGATGGGTTTTTGGAATGTTTTATGTTTTAGGAATTATGATCAATTTGCATGTTTTCCTCTTGGGTATTTACTCCTTAGAATCTGAAGTTTTTGCCTTTTCTAGCACTTTGTGACATTGCTGAGATGATTTTAGATATAGATGTGCAGTAAGGGAAGTATCTAGTATTGGGTTGGTTGAATGCATATGAAGAAGAATGTAAATTTCAGAAAACTTAAGAGATAGTATCATTAGCTGACTACTTGAGAGTCATTTACAATGGTTTTCTCATATGAAGATTTATGATAGGGAAACCTCGGGTCAATGCTAGAACAACTTGTTAGCTAAAATAACCTAATGAAGTAAACAATGTTTTAAGCAACCTGATTTGATAACAGGAGTTGCTGAAATGGGGAGTCAATTGAAAATTCAAAATGGTGGTCATATGAAGTGAAGATTGATTAATGTGGTGATATGAGTGAGCGCAAGGAAAAGGTGGAGACTGAAAAGGGCCTGATGAATAAAATGGATCTATGTTGATCAATTTGCTTATATATAATATCGTGAAAACAATCAAGGATCTTTAGTTTTTTGAGTAATAATATTTTTACCTTAAAAACTATAATGGGTAACCATGCTTCCTTGTGAGTGCTGATGACACTATTTCTTTAGATTCCTGGTCTCTTAAAATTAAATATGTAAAATAAGAAGGGAGGGGATTTGTTCCTTACTCGGCAGTGGCTCTCTTCCTGTTGAACAGTCATTTTTGCCATGTTTGTCTGTATCATGTTCAACCATCACTTGTCTTACAAAACAAGCTGTCTTAGAGTTTGTTGTGTTTATTCCTCATCACGATTCAGTGTCTAATGAGAGTATTTAATGTATAATATGATTCTCGCATAATGACTTGTTTTGTCACTACCCTATTCGTAGAGGGCAATAACTAATTGGCAACTGCTAATGTTGACACAAGGACTTATATTCAATGGCATTCCCACTCTATTACTCCAACACACTGCTCGTTTGACTCAGTTCAATACTGCTGCACCTCTACACCCACTTAACTCAGACATTGCTAATAAATCACATCTTATATTTGTGCTTTTAATTAGATTTCCATATTCTTCTGTAATAAAGCACCAAATTGGGAGGTAATGCAAAGATGAAATATTTGGGTGCAAATTTTCTACAATAACTTTAGGCTTTGTGTTCAAGCAAAAAAAGCTTAGGCTGTGTAATTAAATAATAATTAAGAACTACAAGAAGATGCTCAGTGCCATTGCATATCTTAAATAAGTCGCATAACTGGACACGCCTTTGGTTTGACTCGGATGGAACAGGCAGGATCTTAGGTACATGGCCACTATCATCATGGACAGTGCCAAGGTTATTGTCCTTGACAATCGTTTTCCTACTTTACCTGTCGTACACCAAGCTTCTGTCAATGTGATTGCTTGGGCTCTGCATAGTTCCTGCCATATCTGAACAGCTGGGGAAGATTCACAGGCTTTGATTCGGGACTTGTCCTCTATGGGACAGCCTGTCAAGGGTGCCTTGGATCCCATTCTTGCTTACACGGCCGGGGTTGAGATCAAGCAGCATTAGTGGTTGTCGTCTCAGCTTGATTGGGTTGCTATTGCTTTCTCTACCAAGCTTCAGAGTTCAGATACTTAGGGTATGATGTCTGTCTACTCTTTTTTTTAATAATATTTATAATATTGTGGGGTGAGTTTGCAATGAAACCATCTCTGCGTTGTCTGGAAAAATGTCTCTGTTTGTCGTTTTTAGATTCAACATCAATGATAATTGTAGTTTTTCTAATCCAATGTTTTTTGTGATGATGTCGCTTCCAAATGTAAGTTTCTGCCTGTTGGTCACTGGACATACATCCAAACAAAACATAATCAGGAGCTTACATCGATTGAAAACTTTCAACGGAAGAATCTCTACATTCCTTTATCTCATAAATAGCTATACTTTTGTTTGAATGTTGCTTCGAAGATTATCATTGGGATTATTTCAGATACAAGGATTAGAGGAATTTTAGGACTTATAAGGACGTGGAAGTGTTTTGCAATGTTATACGTTTTAGGAATTAGGATCTATTTATTTCTTTTCCTCTTGGGTGTTTTCTCCTTATAATCCAAAGCGTTATCTTTTTGTAGCACTTTGTGACACTGCTGAGGTGGTATTAGAATAGATGAGCAGTAAGGGAAGTATCTAGTATTGGGTTGGTTGTATGCATATGAAGAAGAATGTAAATTTCAGAAAACTTAGAGATAGTGTCATTGGCTGACTACATGAGTGTCAATTATGATGGTTTTATTTTATGAAGTGAAGGTTCATGATGGGGTAACCTCGGGGCAATTCTAGAAAAACTTGGAAGACGAAAATAACCTAATGAAATTCAGGAAGGAATGATGTCTTTAGTAACCGATTAGATAACAGGAATTGCTGAAAAGTAGAGTCAATTGAAAATTCAAAATGGTTTTGTCATATGAAGTGAAGATTAATTACCATGGCAGTATGAGTGAGCAATAACCTGTAAGGCAGTCTAGGGAAAGTTGGAGGCCGGAAGGGCCCATATGGATAAAAAGGATTTATGTTGATGAATTTGCTTATGTATATAATATCACGACCAATAGAGCAAAATAGCAAGGAGGTCTGGATGGGCTCATCACAGTTTTGAGCCAAGGCATTGTTTTCAGCTATATTGGTTGGCTGGACCTATCACAATGCCCTTCAACTATCCTGCTTTTCTAGGGGTGGTTTGTAATTCACGTGAACCTGATAAGTGGTAACATTGGTAAATATCAATGCTCACCCTGTGATCTAAATGCTCCAAAATGGACCTGGCTCTGCAGTCTGTTAGATTTTTTGTTGGATATCACTCACTCTGGATTTTCATTCTAAAAATTATATGCATTCTCAATTATGAAACCACTATGGGGATAATGAAAACAATCAAGGATCTTCAGGCTTTTGAGTAGTGATATTGTTACCTGTACTTCCTTGTGAGTGCTGATGGCACTATTTCTTTAGATTTTTGGTCTCTTAAATATGTAAAAGAAAAAAGAGGGGGGGGGGGGGGGGGGTGGGATTTGTTCCTTCCTCTTTCTGAACTCGGCAGCGTCTCTCTTCATGTCATACAATCATGTTTGCCATGTTTGTCTGTATCACATTCAACTATCATTTGTCTTAAAAAACAAGCTGTCTTTGAGTTTCTTGTGTTTATTTATCATGTTCCTCATCACCTTTCAGTATCTGATGAGAGTATTTAATGATTAATATGATTTTCGCATAATGACTTATTTTTATGTTCTGTCATTATTCTTGCATAATCATTATTATGTTCTGTCAATACTCTTCTTATTTATTAAAAACAAAACCTCAATTGGTAGAGGGCAATCATTATATTGGCTGCTAATGTTGATACAATATCTCAAATTTTATGTGATTCCCACTTTATACTTGAACACACTGCTCGCTTGACTCAGTTCCCGCTTAACTCAGACATTGGTAAAAAATCACATGTTATATTACTACTTTTGGAATTCTCTGTGCTTTTAATATTAGAAAGTTTAAATTTGTTTCTTAAAACTAAAAAAGTAACAAAATATCTGGGAAGACAGTGATATTATGGATTATTTTTAACTTTTTGAATTAAACTAGAATAGGCTATGGTAAAACATGGCTTTCCCAAATGCAGTTGGTCCATATGTCCTCTTCTAGTCCTATACTGCTTTATTAAAGGGCAAATGGTAATCATTATCATTGCGAATGTTCTGAGTTTTTGCAACCTTGCTTACCAATACCTACCTAATCCAATGGTGCTTATTAAGAATATATCAATCCAAAAATCTTTATTTAATATAAAGTCAAAAGCAGTTCTACCGTTGGGAATCGAAAGGCTCGGTCAATATTTTGAGTTCAACCCAATGAAAGCACTGCATATGCATTATTCCACACATTTGCTTTTATATAGATTTCCATATTCTTTTCTAATAAAGCGCCAAATTGGGGGGTTAATGCGAAGATGAAATATTCGGGTGCAACTTTTTCCACGATAAGTTTTGGCTATGTGTATCTCAAAAAAATAGTTTAGGCTTTGTGTAATTAAACAATAATCCAGAACTAAAAGAAGATGCTCAGTGCCATTGAATATATTAAATAAGCCCCGGAACTAGACACTATCTCAATAAAAATTGGTGCTTAAGAGTGAAGTTAATGTGTATGTGTTTGATAAGAGATCCTGTTAATGGATGCCTTTAAGGCAATTATTAATAAACTATTTTAAAAAAGTTTTGACATAACTTTTATAGGAATTGTAAAAAGCCGCCAAAAAAATTAATTATTTTTTTATTTTCCTATAAAAAGTTTCTAAAAAGAATTTTTTAAATTAATACTTTTAAGGCATCTGTGAACTTTTATTTTAAACAAATAAGCTGATTTAATTAGTAAAGTTTCTTGTCATTGAATGAGAAATTTGAGGTTCAAACTTCACATAAAAAAAAAATTCAGTGCCTTAATTTGATGATAAGAGCAATTATTATGAAATTAACGTCATAAGTTTAAGCTAATTATATATTAGCTAACCAAACATGCACTGAACGATATGCTTACACATCATAGTGCTCTTATCTAATCAGCTTGTCAATGGTATTGGCATCTAGCCATCTACCACGCAACTGCAGGTTGAATGGATAGTGGTAATTTACTTGTGCCTTCTAAAAATATTTGTATTGCATACTTGAACCCCAGTGAATCAAGAAACCAATTTTATTTTGGTCATGTTACAATTATGTACGGTTCCCCTTTCTTTATCCTACAGATATTTTAGGTCAGTTTGCCTTATTACTCGTAGCATAACAGTTGTAATTGCATCCAATGGCATTGACTTTGGTCCTGGCCTAGTAGGCCCTTTCACATACTACCATCTCTCTCTCTCTGGTTCAGGGGGCATATAAATTGAAGTTTAGTTCTTCTCCAAATCAGGCCCTCTTCCAAAATTGCTTTTCTTAAGCGTAGAAATGCAGTGAAAAGAAGGAATTAGTTAGTCAAGAATTCAGTACACCAATAGACTAATCTGTATAATTATATGGTTCTAATTACCCATGAAATGAAGGAGCAAAATCTCATCAAGTAGACCATAAAAATGACTTGCCACCCTCTCTCTCTCTCTCATATGTCTCATAATGTATTGTTATAGACTACAAAATGACTAGCGAACTTCCCACTTAAAATGAATGCTTGAATCAAAAAAGTTAAACCCTCTCCTTTCCAACTCTTTTGAGCCATAGTGATTGATTGTGCTGGGGGTCTCACAAGTCACATCACGGAGCATCCTACAGTATTATCATCACTGAAATAATCCCCGACTTCCGTTGCTGGTGTCTGGAATGGTGGTTGAGATATTGAGGATGAGTCGTAGAATTCTTGACCATTATAAGTTGGTGGGAAAGGAGGAGCCATATAAGAAGGTATTACATAATAGGGCATGGTGGTGACAGCAGAAGGCCCGACCATGTAAAAACATTGAGTCTGAATCTTGACATTGCCACCATCATTCATCAGGATTGGATGATCGTTGCTATTCGTGTATGGTTGAGGATTCGGAGGAATTTCATTCTTAATGACTTCAATACTAGAAATTTTTGCAGCACTCTCCATTTCCTTCTGATCATTCTTTAATGTTTTGTTCTTGTTTCCATCCCCACTATCTATAGTCTCCTTAGTTTTATCAGTTATTGTGGCATGTGAATCTAGGCACTCGTCTTTTTGACACTCAGTTTTTGTCACTGCCACTTCCGCTTCTTTCTTTGCCTTTCCAGCATTCTGATTCCCGGAATTCCACATTTCTGCTTGTTTTCCAACTTTCAGAAGCTTCTTGATCAAAACTTTTGGATCCACATTCCCTAGGACTGTCACTTTCGGCTGCAAAGGGTCGATTTCTGTCTTTAACACACCTGATAACATGTGTTTTTCTTTCATGATTAACAGGAGGAGAAAAGCGAGGTAGTGTAAAGAACAAGGGAAATGTAAATGCTTTGAATTTATTACCCTCAATGCCTTGTAACGCCTTCTTTACTTTCTTCTTGCAACCATCACAGCAGTTGACAGAAACCTTCAACTCAACTTTCTGAAATAATTCATCGTAACTTGGTTTAAGACCTTACTAATTTGGAGTTATGAATAGAAAAAGAAGTGAACAAAAATAAAGAACTAAGAGACACATAGAACTTGTAATAAATATCGAGCATGAACGTGCTTCAGCACCTTTAAGTCTACTTCCTTAGCCATGTTTCCTCGCTGCCCTGATTTCTGGAGGAGACAGAGGTGTAAGGCTTGGATATATAGAAGAACTAAGGTGGAAAAGTGAAAACAAGAATGTGAAAACAAAGTGTGCTTTTGCAATTAGCTGTTGGGTCTGCAAGCTCTATTTATAAGCACAAAAAGAACGTAGGAACTGGAGTCAACAATCACAATAGTGCACAGTGTTTAATGGCCTTTGCTTTTTTCTGTATTATAATATACTGATTATGTTGTTCCAACGCATAAGCATTTTTTAGGGACAGCTTTCTCCTTAAGCAAAAGAAATATGCAATTTCACCCTTTGGGTGTCCACAAGTGCTCCCATATCCTTCGGCCCTTTGTGCATTGTTCTCCGTAACGTTTGTAATTACTTCCATGAGGGGGTAAGATCACACAGGCCCAGGATGGGTAGGCCCACGAGCAAGCGCAGGGCACTCGATTTGAGCAAACCTAGCCTAGTTGAACCAGCCCGACAAGTATGGTCAAAACTACAACTCTTGGCCAACTTGAAGGCATTCAACCAAACCCCCAAATTATGGCAATCTACATCGGGTCAAATCCATAAAACCCTACACAGATGTCAACGGCTGGCCTTATCAGCCTGAAAAAGAGTGTATTCAAATGACCATCTCTCTTTACATTAATATTTATTATAGTTTACATATCGATGTTGGTATTTAATGTAATGGAACAATAGTCCACCCCTTACTATAGCAGAGAAGGTGCCCTAAGGCCACATCATCAACCATCCTAAGAGGGTGACTTGATGTTAGAATCCCATCTTGACTGTATTGTGAAGCATCCACCGGCCATCACTAGTAGAATCTTTATAAATACCCTACACAATCAAGAAGAAAGGGACTCCATCAACCTGTACCTCTGTTATTTTTCTTTCAACTTACTTGTTAATGCTATGTTTGGCTAGGATGAAAAGGGAGAGAATAGAAAATGAAGGAAGAAATTATAATTTAGACAATGCAATTCTCTATTATTTAGTTGGATTGAAAATGGAGAAGAAAGAAAGTACGGTAAATATTGTTTCTAATTTCCACCCAAGTCCACCATTTCCCTTTCCTTCTAAATTGGGGGGAAAATGAATAAGAAGAAAAAGAAAACAAAATTGTGAAGAAAAAGTATAAAATTATTCTCACTTTTTCATTATTTTACTTTTAATAATAAAGGCATAATAGTAATTTCTTATCTATTATTTTACTTTTCTATCCTTCTATAAAACACGCATGGTAGAAAACACAAATATTTTATATCCTCTTAGTTTTTCATCCTCCAACCAAAAAAGAAGTTGGATCTCTTCATTAACTTAAACATCTAAGTATCTCTAACCAATCTCATTGAAGGGAGGGAGGTTCAAATTACAAACATAGACCACAACAAACAATATCATTACCATTGAACTATCCCATAAACCAAGGAACAAAGCTATAGTTGGACGGGTGCCGCGCGGGGGGTGGGGGGGGGGGGGGGGGAGGGGGAGGTGGGGTGTTGGTCCCCCCAGATTTAAAAAAAAAATAGTATATATATAATATATTATTTTTAGCAATTTGTTTCAATAAAATTGCATTTTTTCTTCTCCACAGTATTATTGATATTTTTAAAAGCTATAAAAAAAAAAAAAAATTAGGCCAACAACAAAAATTAAGCCCAAACATCACCCCTAAAACAAACACATGTTATTAAAAAAAAAAAAAAAAAAATCAAAGCCAATTCTAACAAGAGATCTAACTAGTATTGGTTAGTTGTTGAGTGCTTGTGTGCATAGTGCTTGTCAAAGATTTAAAAGAATGGCAAGTTCAATTTTTATAAATAATTGCATTATAATATCTTAAAAAACAATAATTTTGTTCATTTTTCTTTGTTGACGGTTTATTAAATGAATGTTTATTTGGAGTTTTTTTTTTTTTTTTTTTGTTTATACTTCTGCCCCCTAATTCCAAGTCCTGGTTTTGTCCCTGCATAAACTTGAATAAAAATGAAATAGTTTATGTCTTGTATATATTAGTACGTAATGAATGAAAGTGGTAACTATATTCATATAATCTTGTACCAGCTTGCTCTGTTTCTTTATTCTAATTGATTGAGGCCTAAGTAATGACAACAACGATTCCATAATCTTTTTTTTTTCCTCCCTTCTTTTGCTAGCTTTGAAACAACAATCATTCCTTTCTTTAGCTTTATTTATTTTATAATCACCAAATTGTACATCTCAATCAATCAAACACCTTCCTGTAAAAGAAGGAAGGGAATATGCTGTAGTCCTATGTTCATGACTTGTGAGAGAATGATAGTCCATTAGATTTATGGATGTATAATGTTAAGTTATAAATATAATACTAATAAAGAAATTAAAGAACAGATCCAATCTCCTTGAACTTGCACTCTCACAACAGCGAATAAACTATTATGATTGCAATCATAATATTGCAAAGCATATATATATTGATTCCATATTATTAAGCAATGAACATGGCTCCCAATGACTAAGATTGGTATTGCTTTGAACCGCAATGATACAGCTATGTGTAGGAATAGCTAAGCCCACTATGTTCAACAATATGCACTAGAATTGGAACAAAAGACCAGAAAATATAAAAAAAATAGAATAGATATTACATGCTTTCCGTATGTCCATCTGGGGTTGCACACCTCTCCTTTGCCCTTGTTCGGATCCTCCACATACATGCACCTTTTTTTACTTCTGATTACAAAAGAAGAACTATTTGCTACTAAGTTAAAAAGTTTCAAAAGATACTTAGCTTTTCTACTACCATCTATGGCTGATTATTTTTAGTTTAGGAAATTGTCAAAAGTATCTCTCTCACCCTTCGCCACAAACACTGCTTGACTTGTATCTTTCTGGGTCCAAAGGTAGGGTCGAAGTTTTGAACCCTCGCCTTTAATGCATTAGTTTCGTACCGTGAGAATGTTGGTACGTGTGTTCGAAATCCTACGTCTTTTCTTTTCAGTGAATACGAATTTTTACTATTTGAAAATTTGTAAAATAATAATAATAAATAATAAAATTGATATGGTGATTTTTTCCTATTAAAAAAAAAAATAATATGGTGTGGTAAGTAAAGCCAATATCTCGTGCAGCCAAATAGCTCTTTCATGGCTAAGTGGCACTTTCATGCCTACCACCCCAAAACCTCTCATTGCGAATTTGTATGCATGAGGAATCAGGATGAGGTATTTCAAACATATTGAGCTATTAGGTTTTTTTTTTTTTTTTTTTTTTTTACTTTGAATTTTTTTAATTAAAACATAATTCATTTTTAAGCATTACTTTATTGGCCTATTATATTCCAATTTCTTATCTATGTGTGGATTTTTAGTTTTAATTTTCTCCCTTGATATATTGTTTTGGCCAGGTTTAGCTTAAGCGTAGAATTGAATTTCTTATAATAAAGAATGAAATGTGATCTAAGAAGAAACATTTTAGAGTCGTTTAATGTCAATGTAGTAATTCAAAAAAGCTAATAAAGTATTTTTCCTTAATATATATGTGGGGGAGTTTTTTGCTCTAAGGAAACTCATGAGTACTCCTTTGGCAATTTTTGCTCTATCCCACATTGGAAGGGTTTCCTTCCTCCTAGTACTTTATAAGGCATGAACCAATGGCATTAGAGTACCACTATTTTGGTCGAATAACTAGCTTCAAAGCTTATAAGGCAGCAAGTGTGAATGCCAAACACGCCTAGCAGGCCTAGGACGTGTAAAGCACTCCTATGGTACCTACAATATATTTTCGAAACTTAAATCGAATTAACCCTTCGAAATATCCATTGGTTGGCCAGCCTTAGCATAATCTAGGCTCCAAACAAAGTAACTTGTGCTATAGATACCCCTTTTTGCAGTTCTATTTGGCACAAGTTGGCACAAGTGAGGAGAAGTATGGGTAAAATTACCTATGCTACTTTTATGTTTGCCGTCCTCTTTATCTATGTGGCTTTTGCGGAGAGAGATACGACAAAGTTTTGAATCTTGAACCATTTAAAGAACTATAAAAAGTGAGAAGTTTAAGGTTTTATAGATTTGGCTGAGGTTTAACTGAGGTCAAACTATGATAAAAAAAAAACTAATTCAATTATAAATATGGTTATAATATATAGTTTGTGACATTAAGACTCGACAAGCCCACATGCCTTAATGGTTAAAGTGTCAAGAAACTTTTCATGAAACCCTCCTAACCTTCAATTCCGGTTGAACCGCGGTTGGTCCGGTTATGAAAACAATGGCATTTTATATATATATATATATATATATTTTTTTTTTTTTTTTATATATTTATACCTATATTTCGCCTTCCAATATAATATGTAACTTTCATAAAAAATATAAATAATTCCCAAACTAAAATTTGTTCATATTATTATTGGGCACGTTACTATCTCGATGGTTTTTTTTTTTTTTTGACAAACTTAATGATTTTATTTCAACTTGGAGTTCTTAATTTTTTTCACTCGATGAATCACCTACGACATTGAATTTAAACAGTCAATGTTTCAGTGACCTCCAATCAAAATTAGCTCAAATATTTGTAAGATCATAAAATTTTCTCTATAAGAGAATTAGTACGAAGAGTAATGATGTAGGAATTAAAGTTTTTGAAATTCTTTTTTTTCTTTGTAAAACCATGATGTTACTTAAAGTATTGTCACCCTAAACTTTAAATTTTAACAGTCAATCGTATAAATTGAGGAAATTTTTTTCAGAAGATAAATTGTGGAATTAGTTTCAATGTCTCCCTACGGATAAGGTTTGTCTACCTTTTGTTTTTCTTTAACGTAATATTTTTATAATAAAGTTTGACTAGACTAAATTTAGTTTAATTAAATTCTCTCTCTCATGGTAGGTTCCAGTTAGCTCAATTGGTAAAGTCACTGATGGTTGTATAAGAGATCCGGGGTTCAATCCCCGCCTACACCAAAAACTGATTGGTGTCTTGGTCTGATAATAAAGAGCAATTATCAGGAGCGAAAATTCTCTCTCTCATGGGTTCCAGTTAGTTTAAGCGGTAAAATCTCTTATAGTTAAATAAGAGAATTTTATTTTTATTTTTATTTTTTTAGATATACGAACATATGACAAGAGACTTTATCAATTTGAAATATACAAAATAAATGAACAATTGATTCAATAGAAAATGTGACAAGACAGAGAGAAATTGAAAATCTAATAGGAAAAAAAAAAAAAAAAAAGATCCGTGGACATTTAATTGTAGTCTCTGTTATTACATATAGTAGAGATGCATATCAGTATATGGTATGAATTATTTTGTTGTTGTCTTTACCATTACAAAATTCTTCAACTTGTTAAAAACTAGACACTAAAATGTTAATGAGTAATATCTTACTTTGATAAAAAGCATGGCTTCAGATGTACTTCTCTTTCTATAATTGTCTAATTATTTAGATATTGTAGGACTCGCAAGGAGAATCCATCAAGAACATTTTCGAATTAATGAGAAATTCACAGGGAGATGTTGGAGCACTTATGATGTCATACGTTTTACTTTATCTAGTATCGAGGAGGACAACGCAATATTGGGGAAATGCCTACCAAGAAGGTGCATTTGCTTTTATTTATACTAGTCGCAAATCCACACAATATGTGAAGATATTTTTAATGATTATTTTATGGTTAAAGTTATTTTAAAGTAAAAATTTTATAATAATAATTTGTTAACAATCACTTTGTGAATCACCAAAAGAAAATTCTTACCAAATAAGTTAATAAACTACCATTACTAAAAGAAATAACCAAAGATATATAACGTTAACTTATTAAATTATTCAAAAAAGATTTGTCAAGAAATCATTTAAATCAGCCAACGTATATATGACATGCCCTAGAAACCTTAGAAACTTCATAATTAAATAGTGTAGAGTAAACATGGTTTTACAAAAACAGTGAATTTAAATTGACATAAAAAAATGTAGAAAATGAAAAGAAGACAAATCTTAGTGTAAATTTTTGTGCAGTTGAATATTACTCCTATCTTGTGGACTCCATGTTATGGTATGTTGATTTGTTCATATATATCTAGATGAGTAAGAATGTAACTATTATTTGAATGATTATTGTGATTTATTGATACTAAGTAATAAAAAAAAATTAAAACCTAAATTCTTTTTTCTAATATAATGGAGGAGAAGACTATTGATTGTAATTTAAAGTAATTAAAATAATAGAGAACATATGTAGACATAGAAAATTCCCGACCTATCACAAGCTGACACGTCACATTACCAAGACCACGAAATGCAGCCAATTACAAAGCGCCACATATTGCTGCTAAGTTTTACTATTACTATTCAGGAGCCAACAGAAATTTGCCAAGTGTCATGCAAAGACCAATCACACATCCTCGCACGTGTAAGCGATGACATAAGCAGTCTCGCACGTGTAAGCGATGACACAATCAGTCAGCACGTGCAAGCGATGACATAAGCGGACCAATCAAGCTCTGCCACGTGTCACCAATCAGACTCCGCCACGTGTCGCTTACCTACCCCTAAACTCCTATAAATAGAAGTCTTCCTAAAGCATTTGGGAGGAGATCTAGAGATCTAGACATCTAGAGATTTGGAGAGGACCAGGCCATTGGAAGCACTCAGAAGTCCAAAAACTCTGCCGGAACCAAGCTCTAAAGCCTCAAAGAACTTCAAGAACTTCAACTTCAAATACGAAGAACATTCGAAGAGAAATTATCCAAATCATCCGCCTAGATCCAAAAGTTCACTGGAATCAAGCTCAAAAGCCTCCAGAAACATCACAAACCACAAATCAGTGAAGTTCTACGGATTCAAGCCTCTAAAGCCCCGAAGAACTTCCATCACAAACCTTCGAATACAAAGAACATTCGAAGAGGAATCATCCAAATCATATTCCTAGATCTCAAAGTTCACTGGAATCAAGCTCAAAAGCCTCCAGAAACATCAACAAATCACAAATCAGCGAAGCTCTACGGATTCAAGCCTCTAAAGCCCCAAAGAACTTCCACCACAAACCTTCGAATACAAAGAACATTCGAAGAGGAATCATCCAAATCATATTCCTAGATCTCAAAGTTCACTGGAATCAAGCTCAAAAGCCTCTAGAAACATCACAAACCACAAATCAGCGAAGTTCTACGGATTCAAGCCTCTAAAGCCCCGAAGAACTTCCACCACAAACCTTCAAAGACGAAGAACACATCAAGAACACGAAGAACGTGAAGAACAAGGGATTTCTAATAAGCTCATAGCCAGAGATTCATTGTAATTCTGTTTCAACAATCTTCGATCTATTCCTCAACCAAATTGAAGGATACTTTGTGTTCAAGTCAAAATCACGTTACCACAAATCCAATTAACAAATCTTTCAAGCAGATCGAATCAGAGGATAACTCTTTTGTAATTACAGAGAATTGTACCACACAATCATTAATACAAATTTACATTTGTGAAACTATTTTTACTTGTTTGATTTTATTTCGATCCAAGAAATTTAGTTGTCCACAACATACTCATATATTCATACATTTGTATTACCTAGGCCAACAAAGAGTCATTCTTATTGTGTTTGATGACTTCTATATTCGGTGAACCGTTTTAGACAGGAATTTTATTATTATTATTATTACTATGATTTGCTTGACAACAAATCATAGTAAAAGAGACATTAAAAAAAAAAAAAAAAACACATAACACTCTAATATATAAATCAAACTTGACATACCATATGATTTTAAGGAACAAAGCGATATACCCACTCAAGAATATAGGATTACTGCTTTGAAATGAGCTCTTTTTTGACAGGAGCTAAATTTAAAACCATTCATCTTCCGGTTAAGAGAGATAGAGGGCATCTAATGGTTTATATATCATCTCTTTGATTTTATCTCTTTGATTTTATAGGGATGGTGGTGGCAATTGAATAGGTATGAATTGGTTGGATTCAATGAGAAGATGAAGAGCCAAGATAAGAGGAGAGGGAGAGTTTAAGGCATTAAAGAGCATGAGAAGTTGAAAGGAATGGAGAGAGGGGGAGTTAGGGGTGTTATGGAAGCTGAAGTGAAAATTGTGGAATTGTTAAAAGACTTATAGAAAAAGAATGTAAATAAAATAATTTAGTTTATTACTAAAAAAAAAAGTAATGACATGGCCGTTGATGTGGTTCAACGTGAGCATAACAACAATAAATGCTATGCTTCAGTTTTTAGTATTATATAGATGAGCTAAAGCTTCATGCAACTCACAGGTAAAGAGAGAGATAATGAGATATATAAAATAAAGGATGATGATGATTAGTGTCTTGTGAAAATAGTTTGTACCTATGGTTTGTTTGTTATTGATTGTATTTCGTGATTGAAAAGAAGAACCAAATAAAATAAATAAGTTGTATACTATTTTGAAGTTTGAAATTATTTGTAAAAGAACTACAAGAAAAACAGGTCTATAGTTGCGTTTTTGTGGCACGTTTTCAAAAACGCTAATATAGGCAACCTATAACCGCATTTTTAACAAATACCGCCTAAAATTTTTATCAATAGTAGCGTTTTAAAAGCGCTGTAGTAGGGAGGTCAATAGCCATGTTTTTAGGGGTCTTTTGCCGCGTTTTCAAACATAGGGCCTATTACGGCATTCGGAAAACATTGCAACTAGCCAATTAGCTCAAATAATAAAATCTTTTATCGACGAATAAGAGATTTGAGAGTATGATTTGCGAACCTTGCCTACACCAAAAAAACCAATTAGTATACTAGCATGATAATAAAAAACAATTGTCATGAAACATACATTACAGTGTTGAAAAATCATATGCATCTCATACATATTATGTGCAACAGAAAAACAAAACCAAGATCTACTTTTAAAATGCTAAAACACATGCTCTTTTCTATTTTCTTTTTAGATTTAGGATCAAAAAATACTTACCTTGATGCAAGAAAATCCAAAGAAAATTAAATTTAAGCAACTTTGATTTTGAGATGTCATTGATCTTCACCTCAATATCCACAAGATTTGCCTAAGAGAGTGTTCTCTTCCTTCAGTTTAAAAGTGAAGAACAACCAAAAACATGCAAAGATCAATCAAGAACATGTGAAAAGTATAAAAATTAGCATTCTTAGATCCCAATTTCCATAACAATGCAAACAAAAATATTTCTAGCATTATAACAAACCTAACCTACACACAAATCTAACAAAGAAAAAAATGGGGCAAAATTCCTTCAAAATCCTAGAGGGTGGCATTGAAATAAAATCGAACTTTAAGACTCAAGAAGGCTGGATTCACAATGATATTTCTTGCTTTCTCTAGAGACTTAGGGCCCGTTTGGATAGAGGGGGGAAGGAGGGGAAATCGAGGGGAATAGAGTAAAGTTGGCTAAAAATAAGCTAATTTTGGGTCAAATCTACTCTACTTCCCCCCCCCCCCCCCCCCTTTTCTCTCAATCCAAGTGGACCATTAGGGGATTTACTCCAAAATCCTTGAGGAGAGGCAAGGACGTTCTCACTCACACTCTAAATCTTAGGAAGACCAAATGTTTGACAAGAACTCTCTGCTACCTCTAGAGTTCTAGGGAAATGGATGCTTTCGAATGAGAATTCACCATTTTTATAGTGAATGAGAAGGTTCCTGAAGAGTGTTTGGTGAATTAATTCAAAGTTGATTTAAGTGAAGAGAAAACAAAGGAAAATGAAGGGGGCCAAGAAAATCCTATAGCTTCCCGTAACTAACATTAGAGCCAACTTCAAAAATCATATTTCATTTGTTTCCCTTCCAAAACAGGACATTCATGTGCTCAAATTTAAGACCCAAATGTATACTTTTCAATGAAAAAAAAAAAAAAAAAAAAAAAAAAAACCTAATTAAAAAATTTGCAGTTGGTTAAGTGATATTTACAAAAGAGTAACCAAATATTGTTGTTTCTTTAAAATGAGTTTTAGCGCAAATTAATGTCATTTCTTTAAAATGAGTTTCTTTAAAAAGAGTAATCAAAACCTACAACTCAATACATAATTTGTATACGTTTTAGATACAGTTTGCCAATACACATGGACACATGACGCTAACAAAAATGTATGGAGTATAACTATTGTTTGCACTTACTGTGGTGAATTTGGTGATTAAATTTTCAACTAAAAAAGAAAATTAAGGTCAAATTTTAAAATTATAAACTTCTATTTTTTATATATTAAAGTTAGAAAAATTATAAAGTTCTTTTAATGGATAAATTTTATAACAAATGATAAGTAGCGAGGCAATCTACCCTCAACTGCCAATGAACAAAATGGTAATTAAGTTACAGAACACTATACACGGGTCTTAATATGACACGTCTAATTTATTGTGAATTTGTGTGTGTAGTATGTCTCCATCCTATCAGGCTCACACCTTCGGAATTTATTATTATTATTTTTAATATTAACTTGAAAAGGAAAATTTAATGAAAGCATCATTCATTTTTCATTAAACCATCACTTTATATTATTCCAATATATATATATATATATATATATTATAAATTTCCTCAATGTGTTGTTTTGGTCGAGTTTAGCTTAATTGCTGAACTTTTTTTATAATCAAAAATAAACTTTTATAGATGAAGGAACATTTTAGAGTATTTTAATATCGATGTAGTGGTTCAAAATAAAGCTGTTCTTACTATTTTTCAAACTCAAATCTAATTAACCCTTCAGTTTTTTATTTTTTGGACGTAACCCTTTGGACAACTCCATGGTTGGCATTAGCATCATTTTGAAATATAACAAAATTACTTGTGCTATAAATACGTTCTCTTTTCTTTTTTGCAATTCTACTATTATCTTTGTTATCATTTTTGCCTATGTGTTTTCTGCAAACAAAGGTAAATCGTATTACAACTTTGTTATTGCACTTTTTTTATTTATTATTTATTTTTTATAATAGTTAAAGGAGGAGGGATTTGAGTCATAGATGTGTTTGTTGGAAATACTAGCGCTCAATACTGTCTTTCTCAAAAAAATACTGTCTTTAACATTAAAAATTATTCAGCCTTTTTTTTTTTTTTTTTGAAATTATTCAGCCAATTAAATATTAGCCATTGAAATTTTAAGAAATCAATTCTTTTGTGGTTGTAATTAAAAGACTACAAGACTGACAGAATCGAGATCTACCAAGTTCCTAAGCAATTACTTAAGTCTTCCAAATGAAAGAAGTTCTCATACTTTTGATGAATGATACTATATACTCATATAACAACATATAGTAAAAATAAATTTCATACCTTTTGACTTAAAAAAAAAAAACAGTAAATAAATTCAAGCAACCAGAACCAAGCAAGACTTATGAAGTGTGTTCAGACTCACTTTACACTAAAAAAATTTGAATTCCATCCTTAAGGTTGCTTCCCATCCAGTCAATTCCAACCGAAGTACCATCCATCTCAATGGTTTGGAGCTTGTTTTTTGTTTTTTTTTTAATCTTAATAAAATATTAATTCTCATGTTTAAATATTACCATGGTTTTTTAGTGAAATTGTGGTGTACATTTGTGTTAGAACCTCTTTCTCTCTCCTTTGTATGTGTGTGTGAGTTTCGATTCAACTGGGTTGAGCTTGAATTGAGAGACTTGAGACAATGGGGCCTAAGAGTGAGAGCCATCTCACAGTAACTCGTGGTGGTGGCTTGTGGTAGTGGTGACTGGAGGTTTGTGGAGGAGTAGTGGAGGTTCGATGAGGAGAGAGAGCTATGTAGAAGAAAAAAAATGAAGAAGGAAAGGAGAGAGCGCATAGGTTAGAGAGAGTGATTGAGGCCAACTGATTTTTGCATAAAGACGAATTGTGATGAGACTAGTCATGTGAGTGAGTCCCACTCATTTGCTTAATTTTACAAAAATTTCACTGAAACTCAATTCTTATCACTAGAAAACATCAAAACATTGGTCTTAGTTTTTACAACTCAAACTCAATTTTTTGAGTATTGAGTTTTGAAAATTGAGTTAGGAAAAGATAAAACAAGTTCTTGTGGGATCCACAAAATTTGGAAAATGAGTGATAAAAACCTGTAAACCAAACATGGCCTAAATTACTTTCACAGGCAGCTTTATCCACTCTAATACGATTTGTCCTTACATCCATTCCAGCTTATTGGATGTCCTCCTTTCAATTGCTAACATCCACTTGTTCCCAAATTAATGCAAAAATGCGTGACTTCTTTTGGGGTTTAATGGACTCAAAAGCACCATCCTTATCCCAAGGCTCGGGAATCCATATGCAAACCAAAAACCTCAGGAGGTCTTGGATTCAGAAGAGCTCACGATCTAAACAAGGCATTCATCACCAAATTAGGTTGGTTGCATAGCTTTAAAGGCATATAAACCTTGGGCCAATCTCTTCATTTCATATCCAAATACTTGAGGGGCATAACTTGTTAAATGCCACAATGAAACCCACAAGTAGTACTTCTACAAGTGGCAAAGACCATGCATAGAGGGAAAAGAACTGTTTAATACCAATAAAAATTTCAGAGCCCTGATTTGGCCCACTTAATGAAGAATGAGGGCTTAGGCCCAAAAGTCCAAAAACAGGGAACCGAAAGATAGCCAGATGATGGAAATTGGGGAGTGCCTGTCCAGTCCACAACACTCTGCTAAACCGAAACCAAAAAAAAAAAGAAAGAAAGAAAGAAAAGAAAAATAGATCAGTGGTGGAGATGAGAGAGCAGGCACACAAGAAATCAGCAACCACAACCATTCGTTGAATGAGAGGGCTATCCAAAATCTCATCCCCTCATTGTTTCCCAAACGTCCACACCGTAACCTCTTCTGCTACTTACTAATAAGATAATGCAACGTTGATGGTCATGGTTTTTGCTACTTGTAGATGTACAACTACTTGTGCCTCAGCAGCCACGCTTTTTTAATTTACTACTATACATAAATTCTCGCTTTGGCTGCCAACCATGGCTTCGGCTACTCTTTCTGTAGCCAAACCATCTCTTCAGGTTCATGCACCTCTCTCTCTCTCTCTCTCTCTCTCTCTCTCTCTCTCTCTTCAAATATATAAGAAAGAATACAATATACTTGTTCGTTAATCCAAAACAAAAAAGAAAGAAAGAAAACAATGCTTCTTTGTTCATGTTGTAGCTTGTTTTGATTATGATCGAATTGTTAAACCAATACTATATGCTCCTTACTTTCTTTCTTCAGGCAAATGGGAAAGGATTTGCAGAATTCTCAGGCCTACGCAACTCATCAGCTTGCCTTTCCTTTGGGAGGAAAAGCTCAGATGACATCTTTTCAATCGTCGCTATCCAGACACATGCTGTGAGTTACTCGCCAAATGCATAATTGACCATTACTGTTCCACATCCAGTCGTACTTCTCTTGTCCAGCATACAGTTAATAGTATAATCCTCTCATATTTTATGTTCCACCGTATCACAATGGTTTGGTAAAGTTATTCACCATACCGGTTTTTTTTTTTTTTTTTTTTTTTTTTTTAAATACGATATGATTTGGAATTTAGAACATTCGATTCCATGATAATTATTATTTATATTACTTAAACTTTTTGATCAAATAATATATATTAGCAAAGAATGTGTAATGAATACTTTTAACTAATATAAAGGACAACAATGGACATTCAAATATTGTTAAAGTTTGTTACACATATTCGTACACATTTTTAAAAATTGTGTTTTAACGGTGATAATTTTGAAATTGTGTTTTGAAAACAAGATTTCACAAGTTAAATTGTGTTTTGAAGACATGATTTCAACTGACATGGTGCATACACTTCGTACACACTTGTGTGTACTAATCAGCATTCTTTAAATATTTTTAGTAAACAGAGATTTGAAGGGTGACAAATGACAATCACCACCTACAAGAAATATATGCTCTTGTACGTAAATCATTGGAATTTAGGAAAATCTCGGAGGGTCTTGAGTAGCTAATACAACTAACAAAAGGTTCCGATTTTAAATTCTTTATCATATATGGAATATTTATATCATTAAGTAATCAAGTTACATTTGCTTGAAAACAAAAAATTCTTTAAAATTGCAGCATGTGAATTACGATTCTTAAAATTCCATACAGCACTCTAACCTAGACAGACGAGCAGGCGCTTGATAAAATTAAAGTGAACGGCCTTTAACTTGAACATGTGTGATGTGCGACTATGTTCGTTTAAAAAACTTAATTGGGCGCCGGAGCTTCACTGTGTATATGTCACACACGTGAATTGGTCAATTAGCAGAGTGTAGAGTGAATATAGTACCTAAACTCAAGAACACATTTTGATATTATGATAAATTATCATTTATCTCAAAAACAATTATAAATGAAGTTAATCATTTCAATTATTGTTCTAACATGATGAATTAGGCTGGAAGTGGAGGATACAGGAGAGGGGTAGTGGAAGCGAAGCTAAAGGTGGCCATAAATGGGTTCGGTAGAATAGGCAGAAATTTCTTGAGGTGCTGGCATGGCCGCAAGGACTCCCCTTTGGATGTCATTGCCATCAATGACACTGGAGGTGTGAAGCAGGCATCCCACCTCCTCAAGTACGACTCCACCCTCGGCATCTTTGACGCTGATGTCAAGCCTTCTGGCGAAGAAGCCATCTCCGTTGATGGCAAGATCATCAAGGTCGTATCAAACCGTAACCCCGTCAACCTACCCTGGAAGTAAGTTCACTTCTTTGTTCAGTAAGTAGTGAATGAACGGCTTTGGCATTGATTGGGATTGAGATTTTTGACATTTCTTAGAGACTGAATTAATGAAAAGGAACTTGGCACCACAAATGCAGGGACTTGGAGATCGACCTGGTAATTGAAGGGACCGGGGTGTTTGTTGATAGAGAGGGTGCAGGGAAGCACATTCAGGCTGGGGCTAAGAAGGTGCTTATTACTGCTCCTGGGAAGGGTGACATCCCTACCTACGTGGTAGGAGTCAATGCAGACTCCTACAACCCAGCTGAGGCCATCATCAGCAATGCTTCTTGCACCACTAATTGCCTTGCTCCCTTTGTCAAGGTCCTTGACCAGAAGTTTGGTAATTCATATTTCATCCCATTCCCCTAACCTGTAGATGATTGATTCATAATAAAAGTGGTATTAAATTATTAATGATGTATCAAAGCAAAAGTAATGTTACTTCAATCACATTAAGTCAGGTCAGTAGTTTAAAAAAAATGTTGCGTCCGTTAATTCGCTTTTAGCTTTAGAGTACTCTGTTGTTAAAACTTAAAAGGTGAATTTATCTAGGTCTGTTATGATTTTTGAAGCTAATTTTCAAATTGTACAACAGAAAATTTCATGCTCAAATTTGAAAATTTTAATCTCCCTTTGTTTGTAAATAATAAAAATGCAAATATGTGACAGGCATCATCAAGGGCACCATGACTACCACTCACTCGTACACTGGTGACCAGAGGCTACTAGACGCCAGCCACCGTGATCTCAGGCGTGCACGAGCTGCTGCTCTAAACATTGTTCCCACTTCAACAGGTGCAGCAAAGGCTGTGGCCCTTGTCCTACCATCACTTAAAGGCAAACTCAATGGGATCGCCCTGCGTGTGCCTACTCCTAATGTGTCTGTGGTCGACCTTGTTGTCCAGGTATCTAAGAAGACCTTTGCTGAAGAGGTGAATGCTGCTTTCAGAGAAAGTGCTGAGAAGGAGCTCAATGGTATTCTTTCTGTTTGCGATGAGCCCCTTGTTTCAGTGGATTTCAGGTGCACTGATGTATCCTCAACTGTTGACTCATCATTGACATTGGTCATGGGAGATGACATGGTGAAGGTAATTGCTTGGTACGATAACGAGTGGGGTTACTCTCAAAGGGTTGTGGATTTGGCTCACATTGTTGCCAACAACTGGAAGTGATAAAAACTAGTTGTCAACTGCATTGTTGTCTCTATTTTTGCCCCTCATTTTATGTTTTGTTTTCTGAATTACATTTCTTTTTTACCCTTTTCATTTAAGCAATACCACCTAATATTGATTTAAGTCCTAAGGATGTATCTTTGACCCTCAATAATTTTGAATATGTCTTTTCTTCATTCTTCTTGTGGGAAACAGAGTTGCTAAAGTTATTGTCTAATGAGGGTTACATTTAATAAACTCAAAGTATCATCTTACGAATAAAGTATCTCATGTATCCGATATATGTATTCTCTTTTTCACATTGTATGAGTCTCACATGACTGTGAAATTTACAAACTGTGAGAAGAATAATATATACATCAAATAATTATTTTCCTAGTTGTGCACTTGTGCTAATGTAATTAAGCAATAAACACAAGGTGAGTAGAATGGAAATATAAATATTTTGATTATTTTCCTAGTACATCAAACGTTTTTGAAATGGCTAAGTTTGAAGTTTCAAATGTAATTAACTACAAATCAAAGCTTGTTGGACCTAGTGATTGATCCACCTAATAAGAGATATCAAGGCCCAATCCTAGTCAAGGTTCAAGTCAGTTATATAACTCTTATCCAAGTCTATTGTATCTAATTCTACTTCAAGTGCAATTAAAGTAATTATAATTTTATTTGGACTGCAAGTAATCATAATTATACTTATAGAGGTATTAGAATCTTGTGTTAATCTATGGTCAGTCTATGATCCAACTATAAATATCCTTCAATATCACTTTAAAACATAAATATTAATAGTAAAGTGTAATCATCAAACACTTTTTGCTGTGGACCTTTAAAGCCAAACCATGCTCTCTCTCTCTCTCTCATAGCTTTCTTTATATCTCTCATGCATATTAACATGTGTCCAAGCTATGTGTCAAATTTTCTAACATGGCATCAAAGCTATATTTTACTAATATAATATGGTATTAATGTCAGACTTTTGTGAGCTTCATTAATTATCAAATTCGAACTTCTATGATCTCCAATAATCCATATTTTTGCTTGCAAGATTATCCTAATCTATTCCCTATCATGACAACATTAAGGTGCTAACTCGCCAATGCTACTGGTCACTATGTAAGCCACTATGTAATTAAGTTCATCTTGATTTATTCCCTATATAATGTACAACATCTTAATAACCTTATACACGTTTTCTCAAATATAAATATTTTATTACAAGTTGATCTTGGTAATTCCAACCATATTCAATGGGCATGTGCATCTTTTCTACATATTCAAATTTCTTTATGATCACACATCACGCCCATCTTGGCTAAGTATCATCAACAACGCTAATTATAATTAGTAACCTCCTCTAGTACTCTCTTAACACATTTATCATCTCCACAGGACCTTTCGTCCATTGCTATTAAGTCCTTTATTATATTGCTTATATATAAGGTTTTCAAATGCTATTTCTTGCTGTGAAAAAAAAAAAAAAAAAAAAAAAAAAACCAATTACTTTTTTAGCAAGTAACTCATTACTTTTTTTGATAAAGAAGGGACTTTCATTTCATTCAAAGAAAAGTCAAATAGATAAGCAATAATTTTTTTTAGCCAAGGCACTATAAGAATCAAAGTCCTTTCCAAAAATTTGCATGGTTGAAACCATCATCTATGAAGATTTATTACTCCAAATTGGAATTGTAGTTAACTATGATTGTGCCAAGAGTTTTGTAATATATTGGCACTATTTGTTCTATTTTACCGTGAGAACTAGGGGTGCAAATCCCATCTCCCATAGTTTTTAGCTATCAAATAATAAATAAATAAATAAATCATAAAAAAAAAAAAAAAAAAATTATGATTGCATCAAGAGCCTTATAACTTAGAAACATTACTTACTCCCCTTTAAAAGAAAAACCATGGTACAAATTATTTTCCTTATTGTTATAACTACTGAAATTATAAAATAAAAAAATATAATAAATTACGATGTGTGACTCATGTTCTCTATTTTGTTAATGGATTTAATTTGGCAAAAAAGCGTCAGAATTAAGTCAAGAAAATTATTTAATATTCTGGGGGTATCATAAATGCGTACTCTCCCCTCTTACACGAATTATCTTATCATAAATTTAATTAATAAGACCTAATAATTACCCACCGAAGAAACCCCCTCCATGTGCTTGATGCAAGAACCGGTGAAATATTCACCAGAGACAAACCTTGAAATTTGACTTGGAACTAGCAAGTTGGTGTCGTGGACGCAAATCTTGAAACTAGGAGGTTGTTGTCTAGTGCAGCCACATCCTATATGCAGAGCGTGTATGTAAATCAATGTAACCTACGGAGTTTGTACCTCTGAGACACTGACAGAGGAATCAGATGTATGTGAAAACAGATAATGATATAAAATGTAGTAGTAGCACAAAAGAACATCATTATTAAATAGCAGTAGTAGTAAAACTTTAAAAAAACAACAAACAAAAACAAAAACAAAAAAAAACAAAAAACTTCTAAGCTCTAAACGTCGCGGTCTCGTTTGCACTCGGGTGGGAGGCTAGGGAAGCGAACACGATCTGTACAGTAGTTGTAGATGGTGTATCTATGGCGGACCCAACTGAGCCTTCTGTATTGGAAGGCATCAAGATCCTGAAACTCCTTCTGGTCCCACCATCTCTTCCCTTGAGTCTGGCAGAACCTTGCATTCACTGATACCTCACATGCATCAATGTGGAAGCTCTTGTAAGAGGCTACAAAGGGAGCCTTGGACCAGTCTGTCTTCTCCAAGCCACCCCTTGTGGCCCAGTCGTCTGCGTTCCAGAGGCTTGAATATATCTTCATGGGTTGGTTAAATGGGAATCTCACCCCTAAGTCTTTGTTGTTCTTGAACACCCTTATAGGCACATCATCCACAAAGAACCTGCATCATATTCATATACCTTCATTCTAGTTAGTTTGTAAATTACCAAAGTTTGTACTTGACCAAGCAAAGTGCTAGTCACGTGTTCTTATATCTAAAAGAACTAATTATCAAGTTATAATTAGTTTATATGCGAGTATGACTTAATAAACACTCCATACAAGAATCAATATACATGCTTATCCAATCAAATTTACATAATCAAACTATAATTGGTGCAGTATAAAGAACACAAAAAGTGCAACATAAGAATTCTCTCAAATACTAGTAATTTCAAGGAAAGAGAAAGTGGTCAAAGGACAAACGGAAGGCTTACACAATCTGATGCAAGTTCCATAGGACAGAATAAGTGTGGAAGGCTTTGGTTGGATCAAACCAAAGATAAATTCTCTGCTCTCGATTTCCCTTCCCTCCGCTGTACACATTTGTTTGCAAAATATAAGGTTGCCCTGTTCTGTTCCCCAAGAACTCAAAGTCCATCTCATCGTGCTCCGAATTTTGTGAAGATAACTGTGACCAGACCAACAAAAATCACCCAATAGCTTTATCTACTATGTATATGTATGCTCCTATACTAAAGAATAGAGAACCAGATTTTACATAGAAAGCAGTAACTGTTCCAGCTGAATCTCCTGGAACCATTTTTATTTGCATGCTGAAGTGACCGAACAAGTAAGATCCTTTGGATTGAAAGCCAGCTCCTATTCAATATTGCAGAACAAAGTTTAAAACATAAGAACTTATTAAAATGCTGAGAATTCAATGAGCAATGGTAATTGCCTTACCTGTGAATTTGTCCAGTGAGAGCTGAATCTCTGAACCGCCATTGAAGTACTTGATGTGGTCCAAAGCCCACGTTGGTACATAGTTTCGGCCGAATGGTACGTCTATGGCTTTCCTAGGCGTTGCACTCATTGCCCCCGAGGCCAAAAGCAAGAAACTTAGGCATAGAATCCACAAATTAGAAGCCATGATAATATCTTTGTTTTCGTTGCAGCGTTCTAGTTTCACTTTCACCAGGTAAAAGTTATGCATAAGCAAATAGTCCTTGTATTATATAACCGTAGTACTAACATAAAACGCGCGCGCACGTGCACACACACACAGAGGAAGAGTGTCTTTATTAGTGTAAGAGGCCATCTGTCTTAGAGATGGCAGCCCACTTCATCATCATCATCATCCGATATGGTTTAAAAATGTAACAACATTAATCTCACTTCATCATTAATGATATTAATTTGGAAGTCCTTATATCAAGCTCTAATCATGTGGTTCATATGAGAAAAATCTTTAATCTTAAGCATGAGTCTCATGACCACTATCCTTCCAATTATAGAATCTTTTATAATTAAAAAATAAGAAGTAAATTAGAAGTCTCCTTACCTAGTTACATAAACTTCGGGCACAACAATCTATTTGAACATTATTTTTTTCGAATACATGCATTACATGAACAGGTTTTGGGTTTATCCATGACCATCTACACACATGAGAACATCTACTAAAATGGATAAGATGGTCTTCTCTTATCCATATTTCTAAATTCGGATAAAGACAAGACTGAATCCTCTAGTAAAGTATATATTCCAAAAAAAAAATAGTACCAAGCTGTCGGTATGTTATGGTTCTAGTTTCAGGCTTAGTAAATGGAGTCATGGAAAGGCCATGAGGGCTATCATCACCTAATGTTAACTCATCTAACAAGCTTAATGTGCTGAGTGCTGAGTGCAGAGACAATTGAACAAGCTTTAATTGTCTAATTGATTAAGAACTGTCAAAAATTGTGACTAGAATTTTTCTACAAGTATAGGCGGTGATGTGTTAGCCAATGCAAGATGGATTAAGAGGCGTCATGCTGTCATGACATGTGCTGTGCCTGGCATGCAATTTGGATCCCACGTGAGCTCCTTTGTTCTATTCTTTTTTAAATTATCAGCAACAGAGATCATGTGAAACTTTTCCATTGTCGATCACATAAAGTTCCTGAAAACTCCATTTCGTAATGATAAGGTTATATACCCAATTGATGATGACACCAAATTTTGTTTTTAAGCATCTAATGTTGTGTGGCCTGTTGCTTTAAAACAGTAATAAGGTTTTTAAGCATCTAATGTTGTGTGGCCTGTTGCTTTAAAACAGTAAAAGTTCCATCAAATAACAATAGAATCTCTGGCACTTCTTATTGCCAAACCAGATGTGTAAATCTATCAATATCCAGTGACTTCTTCCAATGTGGTACTGGTATGCATATATAGTCATCTCATAGTTAGTAAAAACTTATTAAATTGATCATCCCAGGCCCAGCCAACAAAAGAAACTCCATTTATCTGCAAGATGACCGGTTAACTCTTGTTTGTTTTATTGTATTTGAAAGTATCTTTGGTAAGTGGCATTGGATTTGAAAATGCATGAAGTTTGCCAATCATTTGTATGATAATCTGGACGAAAAACCACCCCAAATCGCAGAGTTTACAAGAAAGTCAACCAAACTAACATCTATCTATTAGTATTTAAAAGTTAAAATGTTGCATCTGATGTTGTATTATTACTACACTCTTATTGAGTTACGTTATCAATCACTTCACCATTTTTTTTTAATGATTTATTCCTCAAATATTTTGATAATATTAAATAGGATAAACTACATATTTGGTTTTTAACCTTTACAGCTAACTTCAATTTGGCCCTTAACACAAATCAAAAAAAAAAAGAAAATGGCCATTAACCTTTCAAATGTGTCAATTTAGTCCTTAACATTTTGGAGTTATGTCAAAATGGTCTCTGATGTTAAGTGATGGATGGAAAATGCCGACATAACTAACAGCCTAAATAAATATTATTTTCTTGCCACATGGACTGACACCCATACTGCCACGTTATATTACATTAAAAAAAAAATATTGTTAGACTCACACGTACGCGAGGGGCTATTTGGGATCAAAATGCTAATAGAAATGGATCTTAATTTGTTACAAGTACAACCCACACCACAGGGTTCACTGGTCCACAAGGACCACAACCCACCTTCACGTTTTGCTCTCTCTCTGCTTCAAAGGTAAGGTACTACTCTTTTTATATTCTTGTTTTTATACAAACAAACTCTTCATAAATAAAGTCAAAGGATAGCATATCGCTGGGAATGTGGCCACACTTAACATTTTGGATCCATATAGTAAATTAGAACCAATAAAACTGCCAATAATCCTTTCAATTGCTTGAAAACTTTTGCTTTTAAAAACTTTTATACAAAATTAGCTATCTTCCATAAAAATCGTCATCTTTTGACACTATTAAATGGGGGAAATTAGGCTATTTGTAATGCTGGTGAGATATGAAAGAAAAGATCAATCACTGTGAGTTTTGGTGCAAATGGGTCAGTGAGAATTTGATGTGGGAGAGTGGTTCCTGGTGAAAGGAAGTGAAACCAGAGCACAAGGGTTGATGGATATAAGTTATAACTGATTTGTGAAGATTAAGACGTGCGTCCGTAATTCTTAGTAATGCCATAACTTTTCATATCAATGAAAAATACAAAATGAAGAAGACAATGAAACAGAGTTTAAAAAAAGTGAACAAACCCAATGACCCATTAGTTGATGTGGGATTTATTTTATTTTATTTTATTTTTTTATTTAGGTCGTTTGACACGTCGGACTTTTCCATCTAAGAGATAACGACATGGACTAAATTAACACGACACTAAAAGGTTAGAGACCAAATTAATACAATTGAAAAGTTAGAGACTAAATTAAAATATGGTATAAAAGATAGAGACCAAATATGTAATTTACCCTATTAAATATATTAGATCCTCCAAGATATTATTAAAAAAGAGGAAAATATTGTCCAAGAAGAATGCGTAAAGTCAACCGGTTAATATATTTTATATTATCAAAAAATTAGAAGAACAAATCAATAAATATATATAAAAATAGTGATATGGCCGATGATTTGGTCCAATTCGGTTTACTTCAGTCCATTAAGTCTAATGATGTACTGAAAATCAGTAGACTGAATGCTACAGGCTTCAATGGGCTTGTGGTTGTTTGGAAGACCTGAAAAGAAAGAAGCATAAGATCAAAGGTGATCGGGCTAAATCAGCCAAGAACCCTCCGATGTTAAAATTAGTTTTCTCTCTAAAACTTAGGAATTCTAACTTTAGGAGTGTAAAAACTTACTTTCATTTGATATGGCTAAGTCCTTTTATAGTGAGCTTTGGAGTGGTTACTTGTTTAGTAACTTCCTCAACGTCGATGGAAGTTAGAAGATTCAGACTTAACTTCCACAATTGCTATTAGAAGTTAAGAACTTAGTGGGAAGTGAGAGCAATGAATAAGGATTTTGCTCATACTTCAAAATAGTAGAACGTGGTCTGAATCATAAACTTTAGGATAGAGATTTTCTCTGAGAATTTCTAAGTATTGGGAGGTCGTCCAGGTGCTTCTATGCTGAACGACCTTCTTGTATTGGGACAACCTTTCTGGATTTGGACGACACTATGGACAAACTAGAGATAGTCCAATTTTTGGTTCACCATCAAAGTCCATTTTAGTTCATTTCAATCAACTCTGGTCTAATTTAGTTCATATAATCCATTTCGGTCTGATTTGGTCTATTTTGTTAAACATACTTAAGAATGGGAAAAGATAGGTTTAAGTTAAGAATACCTATTTTAAATCCGAATTTATTAAAAAATAGTGGGTTGAACCCACATTTTCAATTGCAAAACACTAGTGTGTAACAAACACTTCTCTTATAAATAAATTTGTTGTCATCTCCATTCACTAACAAAAATGATTATATATTTTTTCGTACAATCGCCCAAAATAGTTGAGATGAAGAAACAAGGTCACACAAAATAAGTTCTTTATGTTATGACTGCTGTGTGATTGTAAGAAGCACCAAACTTCTTACTAAACAATAAATAAATAAATACAAAATAATATCAATGCAAAAAATTGTAATGCAGACAACTAAAAAATAAGATGTAACTGTCAAAAACTGTTGCCAATCCACACATTCGAGTTTCAATAATGGAGATCTCTAGGATTTTCTGACATTTTCACATTAATAACTGAGAGTGATTCACAGACTCAGGACAGATAACAACCGTAACACCATAGAGTAAAGTAAACGCTGCAGATTGCTTGTCCCAACACAGATGATCACCTCGACATGCATGACAAGATTTTTCTATTCTTGTTTTCCTTTTCTTATCAGAATTGTTGGATCTTGCAACAACACAGAGAGAAGACAACAGCGCCCCCAGATAAATGAAAAAAATACGGACACAAACACATGGTAGATTGGCTAATTTCTAAATGAATCCATCTTTTAGTCTTTGTGATGCTTTTCAACTCGGCGAACTTACTACCCAATTTTGCTCTTGGTCTCATTCTGATCTTCTTGACTCATTCACTGAATCTCAAGACACTAACTATCATTCATGACCACTATGAGAGTATGCAAACATGTTTGTTTAGAGTGAACCCTACTAAATGAACTTCTGAACTTAAAATGTATAAAAATGTATTTATATATATTATTTAAGTATAGACCATGACAATAATATCCTCGACATATTAATGGTCAAAAAATCCCAAAGCATTCCAACTCAAAAATTGATTTTGGAAAATGTTAAAAATATAAACTTTTTCTATTAAAAAAAAAAAGTTTACAAATTGTTGATGTGATAAGGGAGTGTATTTTTTTTTTTTTTTTTTGGAAGAAGAAGAAGAAAATGAGCAGTTACTACTTACTAGAAAGTAAAAAAGTTATATAAATGATAGGCCCAAATGAGATCGAAAACCAGTAAGAATTTTCCAACTCAGTTTGTAAAATAGTTTATAGCTATAGCATATTTCCTCATTCATTTGATTCAAGGACTTGCTATTTCTAAGTGTAGTGTAAACTGACCATACATTAGGAAAATATATATAGAATTGTCATAATAGGAAAATGGTATGGTTTATCTTCAAAAGAAAATGAGCAACCATACGGTCCACAAGGTTCATCAGATCAATGAAGTCAGCAGCTTAACAGGACTCCTATGATTTATACGGAGATTAATTGATGTTAATACCTAAAAGCCATAATTCCATGTATAAGCCACCATAAAGACAGCCAAACCCAGTTTGAAAAGCTCAAGAAGACTGAAAGGTTTAAGGGCAGTGCCACAGAATTTTACATAAATGTTCCCATGTCGTACGGATTTGAAATTCTTTCACCTTGGAATAACTTTCCACTGTTTTCTTTATAACTTTTAAGCTGAGATAGCAATAAAAGATATTAAGAAAAAGATTTTTACATTGTCATAGTCAAAATAGATTAACTGCTCATTTCTTTAGGATAAATCAGTCTGATTTCGTTAAAACAAATAAAAGAATCCATCTTAGAAAAAAGAAAATTACAAAACTCGCTGTTTAAGATTTATAGTAATAAAACTGTTACAGACATAATTACAAACAAAAAAAAAAAAAAAAAAAACAAAACAAAAAATAACAATAATAAACGAAAAAAATGAGTTAAAAATTACATCAAGAAAACAATACGCACTGTATAAAATTTATAGTAGTAAAACTGTTATTAACATAACTACACCCAAAAAAAAATTTAATTAAATGGGATAAAAAAAAAAAAAAAAAAGAATAAAGAGAGGGGTGATGTTGGAAAATATGCACAATAATCTCTCAAAATCCTGAATGCTATACCAGAATGAACAATCTGCTTCACCTAGAACAACCAGTGTTTCTTCTTAGGCTTTGGGTGAGGGGGAGCATCTGCAAAGCAACAAGTAATTCAAAAAATTATAAAACTATTCGATATTCCTTGATAACCCAATAACTTTGAAGTTCACTGCTAGAGATTCAGGTCTTAAAGGCAATACACACCTCGAATCTCATATAGTGAATTGTAATGAACCTCAGACCAGAAACTTAACCACAGCTCTGCACCATTTTGTTTAAAGAAAATGTAAACTGTTAGAATATGAAATTTGTAAGGAATAATACTTCTAAAATAAAAAAATAAAAAGAAAAGAAATTTGTAATGAATACTGAAAGTTACTCTATATCTTAAATGACCATTTCTGGAGATAAAGCTTGTCCCCATACCCTAACCTATTGAGTTACATTCTTCCTTTCCACCTAAATACTGAGGTACATAAAAAAAATTTGCCAGAAGTGCGTGTTCATAAAATAGAAGGCCTGCTATTATAACTCATTTGAGACAAATTTTCATTGCTCAGATACTTGTAAAAAAGTAATTGCCTATTAATGTTGATTCCAGGAGCAATTTAGAGAAAGAAGTCAATTGTTAAAGTTCTAATTCTGAAAAACAAAAGAACTACTATACCCTACACATAGAGGGCACTTGGAACTTAATTAAAATAAATAAAAAATAAAAAATCTAAAACATGCAATTTCAATGACCCACATGGCAAATAGTTCAGAAAAAGTAATGGCTATAGAAGAGTTAGACAAACAGGATTTATTTGGAGATATTGCTGTGTGGTGGCCAGCAACTTTAGGAATCTTAAAATACAATGCACGCATGCACACACACAGTTTTCATATGATGTAATTTTTAAGCAACAGAATAAAATCATATGGTGATGATGGTATTTTTATGTCTTACCTCGTTTAGGCGCCTGGGATCTAGGTATGATCTCAATAAAACAAGTATCTCTGAATGATGTCAAAAGGCATATCTTTGCTGCAAACTGCATGTTAATAGGCAACTGTTTATTACCTGCTGATGTTGAAGTACATGAAATGACGGTGCACAATAAAAGTTAACACCAGTGCACCAAAAAAAAAAAAAAAAGAGAAGCTTGACAGTGCATTGTGTCAATTCTGTCGAAACCAGGGGCAGTCCTAGGTGAACCCCATAATCTATAAGGACACTCTCATGAAAGTATATAAATAGCCTCCCCAAGGTCACAAAATTTTTCAATATGGCACTCCAAAATGACACATTTTTATTTTACCTTTGTTCCATCCTAAAATTTGCAACACATAATAACTCTACAAACACAAAATATTACTACCCCCCCACTAAAGGTATGAATTATGATGCAGCCATGAAATAGTAATACTACCTAAATCTTCTACCAAAAAAAAAAAAATTACAGCTTATGATGCTTTAGGAAAAAATACCAGACCTTATCAGCTGCTGCTTGTAAGGTAATATGGTCCCCCCACTCACCAGATCTGCATAATTCAATATATCAGAAAGCGAAGACAGAAATCTTTTCTACCAGCAACTTGATTAAGTACTACTAGACCACAGCATAAACACATCCATAAATTTAAATGCTTACTACACCAAACAATGGAAGAAATGACCTTTAACCAAAATACTTTTCCATGTATACCAAAAAAAAAAAAAACTTACTTTGCCATTTTCTTGTAATAACGTTTGTACTTCATTGGGACATAGCCTTCATATAAAGTACGGTAGTCTTTGAGCTGTAACAGGAAAAAGTAGCACAACATAAGCAAACTTGAATTAACCACTCATGACTATCTATTTCAATAAAACGACCACTGTTAAGACAGATAGAGGGATTTGTAACCATTCACATCTTATATTTATTACATGGTGCATTTGTGACAAGTGACAACTACAGTCCCCCTGTACCAAAACAGCATAAGAAAGGTGGTGTGACTTCAACAAGTATCTATTAAAAAATGTGAAAGCAACCACCATGTTTAGTTCCAAAAATTATCAAATGTCTTTACAAATTTAATCCAAAAAGTTTGAAATCTTGGAACAGGAAAGTAACACACACCCAATGGGCTTTGAAACCACTTCCTCACCTTGTTTTTATAAGGGGGTGGAGGTGCGCAACTTGAGTTAAAGTTCATTGGCATTATAAAAAATTTGTTCTTAGGACGGATCATTTGATTCCCATCTAGTTGGGACCTGCCCATGAGTTGGAAAATTTAAATATTTTCTTACACATTTTGGAATCTGAAATTGATGAGGAAAAAGTAAATGAGTGCAATAGATCCCATATAAGAGTGGTAAACCCAAATCCATACAAAAACTAGGGAGGTGTGACAACCCCTATAAATAAGGTGGCAGTATAACCTTTTCTGTTAGTGTTTGAGAACTGAAAAACAAAAGTTTGTCTAGTGTATGAGCTAGACTGAGAGCACCATTGAATGTATTTAGGTCTTCGGTCTGAGAATGTTAGTTTATGAGTTTTAGAGTTGAAATTTTGTAATCCTTATCATTGATGGTGGATTTACCAAGGACATAAGCAATTGGCAGAACCTTGTTAAAAATATTCGGCTTGTAATATTGCTACTTTTGTTGTTTTGTGTGCTAATCATAATACATCCTTCTCCAAGTTTGTGTTAGAGGTGGTGGTGTTTCCTATTAGTCGAGACCAGTGTACTTTCCATTGTCAGAGGCAGAGGTAATTAGGGATGAATGCTGATTGTGGCGGCCATGGTAGATCGCCAATGGTTATGTAGTGGTAATGACAAGTCATGGCAGGAGGTGGTGATAAGCAATGTCAGTGGTAATAGTGACAGAATGTTGACAAAGGAAAATGGAGATGGCGGTAATGAATGTTACTGGAGATTGTGGTGTGTGGTGGTGATGGCCTATGGATAGGAAATGAGGAAGGAAGTGGTAGCGCTGATATCAACCACACCAATTTTGGTATTGTTCTAGGATAACAGCAAGAGTAGTGGTATTAACAGCAACGGTGGCAGAGGTATTAAAATCAACAATAAAGTAATGGTGGTGACCATGTCAGTAATATTCAGTTTTTCATTTTAGTTGTTCATTCTCCCTTCTCTAGAAGTCTTGTTATAAGGTAATGAATTAGAATCTCATCGAATGAAGTTCTAGTTATTCATCTGTCAATCAATCTCCCATGCATTTGGCCTTTCAAATCAACCCTACCTGTTTCACAATATCCTTCCGAACATGCTTGTGATACTCAGGTGACTTGTACATCTGGTCTGAAAGTGCACGAAACTGCAATATAAGGGAAACATCAATAATAATAAATAAATAAAAACAGAAAAGAAAAAAATGGCATTTCTTGAGTATCATTGCACATGCCTGACAGTTTCCATCCCCAGAAACCTTCACTTCATATAAACCATAGATGTTCAGCCTGAGAGAAAAAGAGAAGAATTTTACTTAATACTAAACCAAGATTGCACAACATCTCACAAGACCTCCCTATCAATAATTTCCAGCATAAGCTTAGATACTCCAAAGGCCATATCTTCACGTTCACACAACAAAAAAGACCCAGAATCAAGAATATATTAATTGGTTGACTCAATATGAATACTTAGAAAGGGAAAACAAATCACAATTTACGTTTCTGTATATGAACAATTTCAAGGATGAACTTAATGAAATTCTCACCCAGATAATAACATCTAACCCATCTTGAAAAATAACATGATATGAATCTTAGAGATATAAATTCATACTCGCTAATATTAAAATAAAAACTAACATGACTTAGAGCTACACATACACACACACACACATTGAAATTTTTAGAGGTTTGACCCAAAAAAAAAAAGAGCTGCACCTCCCCCCTTCCAAAAGAGCTGGCCCCCCAAGGTCACAACAAATATTTAGGGATTTTTTTTTTCAAAGTTAAAATGAAACTTTTCTCTCAGAGAAAGAGAGACGCCCCCTCCCCCCCCCCCCCCCCCCTCCTCTCTCCCTCCCCTCTTCTTTTTTTCTCACTAAATCAACTAACGCCTTCGGTGCCAAAGAGCTAATGAATTTTTTATTGAAAATTTAGTAATTATATTGATAAGGAGTTTGCTTTCACTACAAAGATGATAACAGGTAAATTTTATGCTATGACAAATCATCGTTAAGCACGACTTTGAAAGGAGATGTTAACTTCTTTTTTGGATATTAAATTCACATATTTATAGCAAACTAGACAATATATGTATATTTATTAGAGTTTTGGAAGATTATAAATCCTTTTCACGCATTAATTTGCAAATGTATACGGCAAAGTTGAAATCTTTTTATACACTGTATGAGTTATGACTTATGAGCAACTTAATTAATGTTTAAGCACTTAAATCAATGCTCATTCATGTGAGTGAACAAGCATGCCAATAAATATTAAAGTGTCATTTTGCATACTACTACTAGTACTATTTTCCAGCAATAAAATCTATTCAACACTTTTACAAGATTCCCCTTCAAGATATCTGTAGACAAATTTTTTAACCGTCAAGTGTAAAAACATACCTCTGGAGGAGCCGTTGGTGATCCAAACTTGCATCGTTAAAGTCAGGGATGAAGGTATTTATTCGTGGGACGTGCTGGAATTTCAAGAAGTTAAAAGCAAAGAAAAATTTGTAAGGGAATTTTGTTTCATTGAATAAGAATTGCTCCACATCAAAGAAGCAATGAATAATCAAAGAAGTCGAGGATTTATTCTACAACAATCAGATCATGTAAAACATGATGCAGGATAATAATTTTCTGAGAATAAATTATCATATCTAACCAAAGTCCATAAGATTAGAAGGGAGGGGGGGAATTAAGCAGAAAAATATAAGAGAATACATTGAATTGAAAATGACAAAACAAAAGAAATAAATCTTCTCCATCAAACTCTTTTTTTATTTATTTAATTTCTATAGGAATTATGAAAAAGATTTTGAATTCAATACCTGAACTAAGCTCTAGGTACATATCCACAAAAAGATAACTGAATATAATTTATTCTTAAATAACTAAAATTAAAAGCCTAGTTACAATATAACAAGAAAAGAAAAAATGTTAAAGTATTCTTACAGGAATAGATGCCAAACTGGAAAGGCGTCTACCTACTGCACCATCTAACTTAGCATACTCTTCAGATAGCACAGCAGCAATCATCCGGTCATCCTCAACATCCTGCTGACTGCTCATTGAAGTTGAACTAGAACTTTCACCCACACTGTGAGTTCCATTCTGAGCTCCGTTCCACATAATGTATCTCAGAAACTACTAATAACTTCCTCACGTGAAATCAGAGACTAAAAGAATCCTCTGCTGCTGAACTGCCAGAGTTAAAAGCTTATCACTGTTACAAACACTTCAAACACCATAATGGAATGCAAAGTGCCAACAGAAACCAAGTACAAGGTTTCCAACTGTACCATCTAACTTGGCAAATAGTCAAATACCATGTCGGAACACAAAGTACAAGTTTTGACAAAGATATTTTCTCAGAATTTATAATGTTTGTACAAAAATAGAGAAACCAAGGTATGTTTAACCGGCTATTGTTACAAATTGATCTAACAAATTATGTAAGTTATTACTAACATCTCATATAACACCATGCCTATTCATATCATAAGCGCGTTGTTGAATAAGGTGTAAATATGGATGACCAATCATATACACTAATCCTATTCAACAGGATACAAATTTAAAGACAATGCCTCTGTATCCGAATAAATAAATAAAAATTTTAAGGTTGCCTATCAATCACCACTCTTAGAATACACCCAAAAAAAAGGGAAGCTTTGTGAACTAGGTACAACCCTTTTTTATTTAATTTTTAATTTTTAAGACTATTAGATTTGATTGATTTGGATTAATACAGCTCTAACATCTAATATAAATAAAAAAGATGCAAATATAAAATATATCCAGGACCCATATCTTAAATAAAATCACAAAAACACAGACTGCACCAAATGAAAATTATGAATATTATATACACAAAAAATGCATACATCTGAGGAATAGCATCATCCAAATTCAATCCAATCATATATAAACTACGATAAAGCACAGCAAGAGAGAGATGGAAAACCCAAAAAAAAAACTCAAAAAAGCTCCCAAAAAAAAAAAAAACAGAAACAACGAGTTACATATGCAAACAAGTTTGATCCTGAATCTGGGTCGATGCAGTAACAGCAATCAGAAAAGAAAAAGGCAAAAAGAACATGGAAATGAAACAAAACATGAATACCTGGGAATGCGACGGACAATCTTGAAAAAAGGTTTGTTTTGATTGTATTGTAAGATTTTTTTTTTTTTTGGGACAGAGACACTTTTTGTAACACGAGAGATTCGTATTGACTTTTTTTTTTTTCTTTTTTGTGTTTGTGTGTGTGTGTGTGTGTGTGTGTGTGTGGATTGGAGATAGATATATATGATGATGGGTTGTTTTGGGTTGGTAGAGCAAAAAGGTTTAAGAGAAAAGAGGAAGAAGAAGAGAAGGGTGTGATGATTTCATGACCAAATCATGAAATCATGAATGGAAAAAAAGGCGGATAGATTATAGTTTATAGATAGATAGATAGATTAGACCAATTCGTAAAAACACCTATTAATTTAATTAATTAATAAAAATAAAAATAAAAATATTGGGCGGTTGGTTAGCTTTCAGTTTCCTGGAAGCAACAGGACACGCGGTCGCGGATGTTTTGATACTACCCTCGCTTCATATCATTTCCTACCTTTTGTGAGCATTTGGTGGACCCACAACTCTCTTGCCCTCATTCTCATTCTCAAAAAAAAAATAATAATAAACTCTTGACCTTTCAAAAAAAAATAAAAAAATTTAAAGAATAATATCAAACTCCTTTTTTTTTTTTAAATATTTGTTAACATTTGTTAATATTTGTTAACAATTTAAGATGATAAGCTGATTGCTGCCCAATTTTTTTTTTTTTATTGGAAGAATATCATTTTTAAAAGGAGTATACCATTAAAATATATATATATATATATTTTTTTTTTTGAGAATATATATATATATATATGCAAAGTTTAGAGAAAGTTTAATTAGAATTCAATTTTGCGCTATGTGTCTAAATTTATGTGAGAACTACACTATAATTATCGATTTAAGTTTGTACCATATGTCTTCTTAAGTTTTTTAATCTTTGTATTAAGTGAGCTACTGAGTGCAAAATCTAAAAATCTACTATTAATGAATTATAAAATTTAAAAAAAAAAATCAATCACATATACTCAATAAAAATTACCACACAACAAAGATCACTACACATTTTATCTTATTAAAAATTAGAAAAAAAAATATATCATAAGTAGTGTTAAATTTAGGAAAGAACTTTAATATGTGACTAATTATGTTTACTTTTTAAAAAAATTGACTAATTTTTTATATTTTTATGAAAAAATTGGGTTTAATTTTAAATGTATCTATACATATGCATGTGTTATATGCTATTTTTTTTTATAAATAATTTGAATATTATTTATATTTTTATAATAAATATTGTGTTTAATTTTAAATGCATCCATGTGTTTGAATAATGGCTATGAGTCTTTTAACTCAATTAGTTAGTAATTCGGAGTATTTTTTAACAGGATCATCCAGAATTCAAATTCTTTCTATCTTTTAACTATTAAATTATCAACAACCAAAAAAAAGTTAATAAAAAGTTAATATCACTTCATTTATTGTTTGATAAATGCCACTTAGTCATGGGTAAAACTTAGATACACTTCTATATGTGGCTGTATCTTCAATTTCCAAATTAAATTCAACCATATAATTATATTATCAATTAATCACATCTTTGAATTTAATTGCGTTTATTCCTTAGAACAAATAACATGGTTCTTATTGTTGTGACCAATATTGAGCAATGCCAAGGATAATTAAAAAAAAAAAGGGCAAGACTTAGGTGTTGTTCCTTAATTTTCTCTTTTAAGATTCTGTCATATAAATTTTTTCTTATGAGATATAAGTGTATTTTTTTTAGTTAAGTAGTCAAATGATTGAATTTTAAAAGAGGAACATAAGAAACAGTACCTAAGATACCATACCTTAGTTTTGTCAAAAAAAAAAAAAAAAAAGTTCACAACTTTTGTCACAACTCGTCATGTTATTGAACCTAAGTTTTGTCCCAAAAAAAAAAAAAGTCCACAAATTTTGCACAACTCCACATGACAAGTTGTGGCAAAAATTGTGGACTTTTTTGTGTTCCTAACATTTTCTAATCAATACAGCCATGTGATCCAATTTGATCCATATCCTAATCATGATACTAGTTTATCATGTGATTGTGCACATTTGTAATGATTAAAAGAAAAATATATCATCTAGCTTGAAAATCTACCCAAGTAGTGTAGTTTAGGTAATTATCATTGTGTATCATGAAATTGTGCACATTTGTAATGATTAAAAGAAAAATATATCATCTAGCTTAAAAATGTACCCAAGTAGTGTTGTTTAGGCAATTTTAAAAAGTATTACGTGACTGCCATGATGGCTCACTTTATTATTGTGCCACTGGAATAAAAGAAATAAAATTTTACACTTAGTCTAAGCTTAAATTTGCTAAATAATTCTATATTCCACATTAGGCTTATGAGAAAATGTTGAAAATATAAGGATATAAAATGGGACAATTATTTTATTGCTAAATTGGAAAATAGAATTTACAAACGTTTGAGTGATTGGATTACTATTTTGAAACGGGAGGGAGTCAGAAAATTAGCTGAAAAAAAGGGTCAAACTATAATACCTATTCGCCTATTTGTTAATAGCATGACGAATGTTCTAAGATGCAGAATATGCCATGACTTGGTAATAATTTGAACAGATTCGTGAATTTGACTTTATAAGTCATTTGACATAATCCAAATTTTCGAAGCCGAAACTAAATAAGAGACAAAAAGATAATTATTTGCTTCTTTTCCTTTGAACAAGCAAGAGTATCTTGTTTTTGAGAAGAAACTTGGTATGTTCAAAAAACGATTTCACCATTTGGAAAACACCATAAATTTATATATAGAGTAATACAGCAAAGACAAGGTCATCAAATGCTCTAAAAAATTCATCATCAAATCAGCCTATAATGGAAGACTATTGTACAGTCTATGACTCTAGTGTACGGTCTGTGACTTTCAAATCAGACCATATCATCCACCCAATCTTAAGCAATGCTCTTAGTCAACACGTTGTTGAGCAGATAAAATAATTTGGGAATTTAGATTGATATTGTTGCTTAGCTTCAAATCCACTACTACCACCATAAGTACTTTCCCTTCACATTGCAAAAGATTTAGTGCTAGGAAATATCATCAGTCCAAATTAACAAATTTATATAGTCCTCACTTAAAATCAGTATGTGTGGTACAGTCAAGAGCGTTTGGTACATAGCATGTCCATTTACCTCAAACAATCAACTTCCCAAGCTCAACAACCCACCAAACATGCTCCTCGTTTTCTCCCCTTGGTCTAGGCACAAGAAAAAAAAATGCAGTACTCTGATCACCCAATGCTAGGTCTGAATTCTTTTAGACTACTTACTATTCAGAAAATTTTCAAACAAAAATAGTAACCTGCATTCCAACTATATACCACATTACAATGCAGGGACAGAATTTCAACAAGACAATCCAGCATTTCGTAAACTCTGAAAGTGATACAGAGAGAGAAAATGGGTGCATTTAAAACTACACAAGTAAATAGATTAGTTAGTGGATTCACACAGATAGATTGGAAACAACCAATCAGCTGGAAGGTCTTATGTCTGTGAAACATAAAACAATGAGGCCAGCTGACAAGCTAAAAAATTCCTGTTGTTAATGTTCTATTAGAGATCTTACAATCATCTGAAGTGGCTCATTGTTTGGCATACAAAGCTCTAGAAGGTCGATGAGAAATTTACGTACTAATGCCTATAAATATTAACTTACAGGCCCAAACAAAAAGCCTTGACATAGGTTCTACGTGCTCTAGACAGCAAGAAACTCACCATGAAATTTGTCTATCTAATGCTTTACCACATAACAAATCCATCAACCTGGTGAAGACAAAATTATTCAGCATACCTTACTTGCAATTTCGGAAAGCATATGCCTCAATTTTGTATCAATGTCCAAATCCAACAGAATTGCTAACTGCACTGAGCAACTTGAAATAAAGCCCCCCCATTGTGCACTCTATTTGCTTCACTACGCATTTGAAACAGCCCCAGAACAGCAAATTTACAAACTGAAGAATCTTTCTCATCAAAGTATTTTTTGGCTATACATTGAACTCTACACTGTGGGCCCACAACTGCCCAGCAAAATTATTTTAACTCCGAGTTTTCCAGACCACGGGATGTAGAAGTGAAATAAGTTTATCAACCCCAAACATGAAAGTTATCGATGGGCGTAGAAAGTGCTATCAGCATTATCTCTGGCCCCATGCAGATATCCAGTGAGTTCACTTCTTGTAATAATCATGACTAATGCAGCTACACAGGGAGTTCAGCAGAGCAAAACATCATTTTGCCTTCTTCTAGTAGCAAAATGTCCATTTGGGTCATGGAACATGTCCACGGTACCGAATTGAAGCCAAAAAATTCTATAAAGCATTTGAGACTTCAGCGACCATGCTTTCTCTTTTTCTGGCCCTTGCCAACAGAGAAAGAACCAACTGCATACCGTGAATTAACAAGCTCCCGAGGTACAGCTGCTCCAGAGGATTTTAAAATTTCAATCAGCTCTGGAAACATATTCTTGTTTTCCTCATTCAAAAACACAATTGCTGTTCCCTCATCTCCCAATCTGGATGCCCTCCCAATCTGATGGATGTACTCTTTAATGGAATTGGGCATGTCAAACACTATTACCTGTCTCACACCCAAGAGATCAACACCCCGACCCAAAACTCCAGTGGCCACAACAACTGGAATCTCTCCCACCAAAAATGACCTCATGATTTCTCTCCTCTCCTTCATGGACTTCTCCCCATGGATTGATAAAGTTTTCATCCCAGTGGTGACTGTAATTGCATTAGATAGTAGATCTGCCCCAAGTCTTGAACCCACGTACACCAAAACAGGGGGCATAAAATGCTGCTTACTCATTAAAATATCAAAAAGCTTTTGCTTTTTGTGCTTTGATTCAACCCAGATAGCCAGCTGCTTCACAGACTTACTTGGCCTATTAGGCTTGCCAACAGAGATGACAACAATACCTTTTGCCATTGAGCTAGCCATCTTCTCTACCTCAGGTGAGATTGTTGCTGAATACATTAAGACCTGTGGTTGTGATAGAGCCCTAAAGATCTGCATTACCTGATCTCGGAAACCCCTTTGGAGCATCGAGTCGACCTCATCCAGAACAAAAAAGATCACAGCATCTAGTTCAATATCATGCTTGGTTAAAAGATCAATAAGCCTGCCTGGAGTTCCAACAATTAATTCCACTCCTCCCTCAATGCGATGTCGTTGTCCAGCCATGGGATCACCACCAACAACAAGTGCAGTTTTAAATGGCAAACCCTTTGCAAGTAACTTAGCATGTTCCTCAACCTGTATACAGAGCTCTCTAGTTGGTGTTAAAATTATTGCCAATGGCTTTTTCTGGTTTGTGGAGCTCTCAAGGCGAACACTTGCACAACGAGAAACAATTGGAACCAGAAAGGAAGCGGTTTTCCCTGAGCCTGTGTCAGCTGAAACAAGTAGGCTTTTGCCTGTCAAAGCAGCAGGGATTGCTTGCATCTGCACAGGTGTGGGCATTTCATATCCAGCAGCTTCTATATTTTGCAGAAGCTTTTTAGGAAGATTAGATGAAGAGAATGATATAATGGGTCCTGCAGTTAATTCACCCTTCACATAAATTTCAAGTTTCTTTCTGAGAAGTTCAGCTTGATCCATAGGTAAAGATAGAGATCCTGATTTATCATCAGAATCTCTAACATAAAAGCACTCATCAGTTGCAGGTAATTTTTTAGTAGGTGGGAGACGAACTGGCTTCTGTGAGTTGGCAACCCTGCATAGTAGAGTGTTTTTACATTCCAAGCTGCATATATCATCATCTGTCTGGTCACATATATACTCACCATAGCGGCCACATATGACACATTTAGGCTCCCCTAGTACAGCTTCTCTCTGGTCCCAACACCTCTCTTTAATTTTATCTTCTGCATCAAGAATTATAAACAAATTCATAACTCACAAGTCTAAAGTGAGAATTCTTTCACGAGCTGCCTATAGACTTTAAAAACTCCATACATGTATTATCTTCTAATTTGCAATATATCAGCTCCACTATAGAAAAAACTAGTTCCTGCAGTATTTTCAGTCACTCTTAAAAAAAAAAAAAAAAAGAGTAATAATTTTAAAGTTTAAAAGGTTCTAATCAAATTGGTATTAAGTAATAAGGATGCCAGAGTTGACATTCCACCTATAACCAATCCTTTGTAATCATATTAAAGAAATTTCAATAAGTCCTTGTCTTTAAAATTGTTACTTACTAAAAAGAAGAGAAAAAATCAAAACAAAAAAAATACACGATTAACAGGTTGGAACTAAATATATGGCAATGTAAATGCAATTAGACTTGTAAATTGTGGCAGTCAGCCAAGGAAATCATAGGAGTTAAAGCAAATGAAGATTGTCTAATTCTTGTTTATGATTTTAAATTTAATGATTAAGATTAACATAGTTCTATGATATTACCATTAGCTTCTTCACCATCTGTTGATAATATCGGACTCTTGCATCGAGTATCACAGTTCCCATCTTCCATGGATTGTACTTAATGAAGACCCCAGTTAACAAAAAATTCAGGAACAGGCAGTCTCAGCCAAATCCTATAAAAATGCAACAACCCCACACAAACAAAAACAGTTATCAGCACAGCAAGACTTGCTTTGACGATTCAAAGCTAAGGTAGAGTTTGTCTACGCTAAGATAAACTAAAATACATATGTCTAATAAATGACAAAACTATTTTGTCCAAAAACAAAACAAAAAAAAAAACAAAAAACAAAAAACAAAAAAAAAAACAAAAAAAATGAGAATTAACAATTATAAATAGCCAAAAGGGGGTTCAAATGTTCAATAGATCATTCAGATTGTATAGAATGAATACATTAACTCAATCGAATAGTCCCTAAATTTACTCGAATCCATGGTATAGAATCAGAATAAGAAGTTTACTATACAAATCTGCGATTGAAATGATTTGAATTGTTGGAGAATGCTTTGAACAAATGAAAAAGAGGCATACCAATCTAGGAAAATGCTCTCGACTTCTCAGTGTCGCCGACGACGGTGAATTTGTGATACGCTTTCCAAACTTTGCAGCTTCGGAAGACACTAGTTTTGTTTATGCCAGAATTTTTGGTATATATGAATGAGTAGGCCTCACAACAGGGCCGAGTCGGACCGGTTTTGGTTTGACCCAAAAGAAACAATCGAATTGGAGAATTAAGGGTTTGGTAACCTTGTACGAAAATTGTTATTTGAACATTACAATATATATTTTTACACATTTTTTTTATTTATATATATTTTTACAAAATTTAAACAATATTACTAGAAATATTTTACCAAATGGGCTCTAAGATTTGCTGCAATTAGTATCAGTTTAGAGAAAAGTACTTCCACTATATTTTTACAACACTTTCACAACAAATTCTAGTTATTAGGCTAGTAAAGATTTTTTTTAATTTGAAATTACTTTTTTGTCCACTAGTAACAGCAAGTAATAATCTGTCACATAGGATTTGTTGTGAAAATATTGTAAACATAACATTCCTCTATATAAAAAGGATTCTGAAAATTAGTTATTGTTTCTTTCTTCCAAAAACACCCCTAATTTAATTAACTTATTTTATTCTTAAAACATGAGAAATGAGGTTAAAACCGCAAATTGACAAAAAAAAAATTCTATTTGGTAAAAACTCCTCATAGATACTAGATAGTAGATAAATACAAAGCTCCTACTCCTACCCAACGTTTATCATAAAAATAAATAAATAAAAACTAACTAACTATCTATCTCATGTTCCTATAAAATATATATATATATATATACTAGACTGATTATACACGCTTTTTATGCATACAATAATACTCTTTTTTATTTATTTGTTTTTTTTTGGTTTAGTGTTATAATGTTTAAAAGTGATATATTAAATAACCATTTGTATTTAAAATTTAAAAAAAAAAAAAAAAAAAAAAAAAAAAAAAGGTAAGGTAACATGGAATAATGTTTAAAAATGAGATAGAGATATTGTCCTAAATTTTAGGCTGAATGGAGAAGATAAAAGAAAAAACCTAAAACTTAGAAACATTAAACTACGCTTTTAACCCGTTTGTGTTTTTTAATTTAAAATTATTTAACTAAAAGATAGGGGTATCTTAGAGAGCTTAAGAATTTGTGTAAGAGTATTTTAGTATACAAAAAATTGAAACCCAATCAGAGAATTTTGTTATTAATAGTTGTAGGGTTGGTATTTGTAGCCCAAGCCCAAAGACAATTAATTTGTAGAGTATGGGTGAAAGAGCTAGATTATGTATAGGATCGATAACAACGGACCATTGTATTCAAACATAGACTAACATTGATCTGTACGTAAACATTGATAATCCGAAGAGTTATACTATTTCTTTTTCTGATAAAAATCTCAGGGTTACAATTTAGTTCTCGCTCCTCCCCTATGTTAGGAGCTTCCCTTCTTTATATAGTCACTCTTATCCTCATTCTTATTGTCCACGTGCTCCTCATCCATGAATCTACTCAAGTACATGTCACGTCAAACATCTTCTTTTAGCTCTGTGTGAGTGGCGGTAGGTTAGAATGCACTGTTCAGAGGTCTTCTCCACATAAATGCGGTCAAAAAAGCTGTTGCAGTGCATTGAATACGGTGGCAGCAGCTTTTCCCTTAGATATTTCCCCATCCTTATCGTTCCATAACATGCTCAGAGCTTATCTTGATCAGGTGGAGTCCTCGGAAAGTCATTCTTGCTTTTTCCGCACTCAACTGATCTATGATATCACGTTAAAGGAATACAACCTCCTCGGACAGGAGATATCCTCTTCGGACTGTGATAATTCTTCATCTTGAGGATCCTACTTCCAGCCGAGCCCTGCCTTTTTCTTCTCCCTCTTCTCGGACGAAAAATAGCCCTCTCATGGGCCTTCGGCCCATTACTTTGGCCCTGGCCCTTTTTCCCCCACAATAGTATATATATATATATATATATAGACACATACACAAACACTACCCTTATCACATGCGCTTCACGCGTGCAATGAGACATTTTTTGTAGCAAAAAAAAATCCTTATTTTTATTTTATATATATAATTTTTATTTTAAGAATCTAATTTATATATTTGTGGAATAACCATCACACTAAGATTGCGTGGTGGTGATATTTAATTTCAAAAGAAGTTAGAGCATATTATACACAAAATGCTAAATAAGCAGGCTTTGGTGTGTCAAATAGAACCTTTAAACTTGGACATGATGGAAATTTAAAATTTTTCACTCTTTCATGTGTTTGTCAAGGCAAGGCAAAAAGTAAGGTACCTAATGCTCTTAAACAGAAACCAAAAAAAATCTTGAGTTTAAGGCCAAAGTTAATGCTACTTGTTGTCCTGATGAAAGGTTTACACTTTACATTACATTGTCTATTGTTGTGCTTATTCATAACCATACTCTGAGTCTCGAAAAAGCTAGATATTTTATATGTCAGATGGATGCTTGAATTTAATGATAAAGCCTTCATTATAAATACGAATAAGTCCTTGAATTAAATGATATTAAGTAATAAGGATGCCAGAGTTGACATTCCACCTATGACTATTCGTATGAAATCATATTAAAGAAATTATACAATAAGTTCTTGTCATTAAAATTGTTACTTATTAAAAATAAAAATAACTAAATGGTTAGAACTAAATATATGGAAATGTAAATGCAACTAGACTTGTATATTGTCGCAATCAGCCAAGAAAATCATAGGAGTTAAAGCAAATGAAAATCGTCCAAGTGTTGTCTCAGAAATTCAGAAACAAGCAGTCTCAGCCAGATCCTATAATAAAATCACAAAAACATTATCAGCACAACAAGACTTGCGTGATGAATCAAATTAGCTAAAGTAGAGTTGTTTATACTAAGATAAACTTATCCACATATGTCCAATAAATGACAAAACTATTTTGTCTAAAAACAAAAATGATTATGTGAGTTAACAATGATAATAGCAGAAGGGATGTTCAATAGAAATAAGAATGCAGTGGCTCTTAGTGTCAACATTAACTCAATCGAATAGTCCCTAAATTTTTATTCGAATCCATAGTATACAATCAGAATACAAAGTTTTACTACACAAATTTACAGTATAAAAGCAAAATAAATTATTGGAATTGTTGGGATGCTTTAAACAAATGAAAAATGCATACCAATATTGGCAAACGCTCTCCACTTCTCACTGTCGCCGATGATGGTGAATTTATACGCTTTCCAAACTTTTCAGCTTCGAAAGACACTTCTTTTATACCAAAAATTTTGGCATATCCTCACAATAGGGCCGAGTCAGATCGGTTTGGGTTTGACCCAACCCAATCAAATATGGATTGGAAAATTAAGATGTGCTGTTATCTGTAAATATTATCTGAATTAGAAAAGTATAAAGGATGGAAAAGAATAAAATGAAATTAAGTAAATCATGTTTGGATGTTTTAAAATTAATAAATGAAAAATAAAGTACCGTTTGGTTTTTGTTGGGTGTATATTCATTTTTTTTTTGTACTCATTTTTTTGTTTCCAACTCTTTTGTTTTGTTTTTTTTTTTTTTGGCATCAATTTTCTGCTATTGTCTTCCCTAATTTTTTTTTTTTTTCCTTAACTACCCACAATGGATACAAACACAGAGGAAGCCTTTAGCAGTTATTACACCTGCTAAAAATCAATTCCCTCCTACAAACAATACACAACCATGGATCCACTATCAAATTTCGGCAAACTCACCCCCTTAAACCAAGGAAGTCAATACCGTATTGGAGGCTGTACCGGTTTGGCCACCGGTACAATATATTTCGGATACCGGTCAATACTGGTGTACCGTTTCGGATTTACCGCTATTTTATATATTTAATATACATACACACACAAAATCTCTATTTATCATAAAACATTACCTCCTGTTTATAATAAAACATTACTTCAATTGTTCATTGCATACAAAAAAAAAAAAACACACAATATAAAAAACAAAAAACTTAATTGTTCATTGCATACATATGTATATTATTTATATATTTTTTTTAGAAACATATTATTTACATGTTTATATTATATAAATTTAATTGTTTGAAAAAAGCCAATACAATATGTTATTCATCTTTATAGGTGAGTTTATAACTAAACCAAAACCCAATAGGCTTTAATTTATCGATCAAAAAAGAAAGAAAAAACAACCAAAAGACAAGACAAAAATTTCAATAAGAGATAGTAATGAGATATGAGACACTATTAGAAAAAACTATTCAATGGGCGGAAGTTGTTAGTACAAAAATATTATTGAGAATAATATTATAATATTAGAAAAGCTTGTGGGTGGTAATGGTAAACCCAAAAAAAGAAAATTAAAAAAGCTACCTGCTGTTGGAACTCACAAAAACTAAGGGAAAAAATAAAAGTCAACCTGTCATCACAACTTCCAATGTTTATCAAGCTTTTCTATGTTCACAAGTTACTGCTGGTATACTTCCCACTTCACATTTTCAGATCTCAAAACGCATGCTCTTTCTCTGTGTCCAAGACTTCAAGTTCAAGCTTTTGGTTCCAGCCTCTCTTTCTCTATCTATTACTCTAAGCTTTAAGCCCCATCTCACAACGTCAACGAATCAATGGTGCCAGCATTCACCTCCAGTCAGCAATATTGTCCCAGTGTTAGGTCGAAAAAATCAATGGCATAAAGGGCAAAGAGCTGGAGAGAACCCATCCGTGAGGAGGAGAAAACCAGTGGATCAGATGGTGTTTTTGGGTCAAGTTCAGTACCGGCCAGTATCCATTAACCGGCCGAAATCCGATATTTACCCCGGTACGGCCAAAACAATCCCGGCATGACCGGTATTTAATCCGGAACGAAATCACTACATTTCTGTACCGGCCGACCTACTGGAACGAAAAATATCGGCGGTGCCGGCTGGCACGATACAAAATCATCTTCCTTGCCTTAAACATCTCAAATCCATCATCAGATATGCCTACAAAAAGTTGTTGATCTATATTATCTAGGAATGAGTTTTAAAGCAATGAGGCTTTTTCTTAATTTTAAATGTTAAAATTTTTCATTCATCCCAATCAAAGGCTTTTCAATTTTTAGAAAATGTTAAAATTTTCTATTCATCCAAATTTAAGGTTTAGTGGTTGATGATGCCGAGAAATTCACCAATGAGCCACACGATACCTAGAGCTCAAACGTGAACCTGCACAATACAAAGAAGAAAACCTAACAGAGAGCACCAGTGTGGTGCCGGCCAACTACCTTTCGAAGGTTAAGTTAGAAATATTCTCACAACTCTAGAGTGCTAGAAAGGGTAAATTATGCGTGACAAAGCTATCTGGACAGAGGTGGCATAGACAGACGTGGTATGTACGAACCGAACGGCCATGTAACATCTAGCCCATTATTATGTGGTCTCCAAGGAACCTTAAGTGGAAAATACTTGCGACACACGATTAGCCTTGGTTTGTAGAGTCTCAACATAAGTAGAATTCTAGAAGATACATACATTAATATGAATCTTCCCACAAGGAAATATCTTATCCATCACGTTTAGGATTCTGTGAGAAGAGTCCTATAAGGAAAAGACTTCCGCGCCAAGGAAAGGAGCTCATCCCTCTACTATTATAAAAGCCCCAATACCCTTAGAGACCAAGGTACGCACATCATATACAAATTCCAGAGTGGATTGGTTTGTGACTTCGACTTGCCCATTGGCCTGTGGATGTGCGGGTGACAAGTAGTGATTTCTGATGCCTAATTCCGAGCAGAAATCCTGGAACGCCTTGTTGTCAAACTGTTTTCCGTTATCGGAGACGAGTATTCTTGGTATCCCGAATCTGCATATGATATTTCTCCATACGAAACTTTTAATGTTCCTCTCCGTGATAGTTGCCAGGGCGTCTGCCTCCACACACTTAGTGATGATGCCGAGAAATTCACCAGTGAGCCACACGTTACCTAGCGCTCGAACGTGAACCTGCACAATAGAAAGAAGGAAACCTAACAGAGAGCACCAGTGTGGTGCCAGCCAACTACCCTCCGAAGGTTAAGTCAAAAATATTCTCACAACTCTAGAGTGCTAGAAAGGGTAAATTATGCGTACCTTGGTCTATGAGGGTATTGGAGCTTTTATAGCAGTAAAGGGATGAGCTCCCTTCCCTGGTGCAGAGGTCTTTTCCTTATAGGACTCTTCTCGCAGAATCCTAAACGTGATGGACAAGATATTTCCTTGTGGGAAGATTTATATTAATGTATGTATCTTCTAGAATTCTACTCATGTTGGGACTCTACAAATCAGGGCTAATCGTGTGTCGCAAGTATTTTCCACTTAAGGTTCCTTGGAGACCACATAATAATGGGCTGGATGTTATGTGACCGTTCAGTCCGTACATACCACGTTTGCCTGTGCCACCTCTATCCATATAGCTTTGTCACGCATAATTTTTCCTCTTTAGTTGCCCCCTTCACCCTATGGGTCCGTGATCTTGGAGTGAAAGGACCAGTGGGGTGACGATTCATTTTAGATCCTAAGAGACTTGTCAGTCTTTGACAGGCCGACCCAAAATTATTTATAGCACAGGGGACCTAAATTTTGATCAAGGCACTTTTTGGTGACATGGTTCGTCTGTCCTCCCGTAGGTAAGAACACTTAGAATTTTTCACCGAGGCATTCACGGGTGACTTGGTTCGTCCTTCCACTTGTAGGAAGTAGGACTTAAAATTTATACCAAGATACTTGTGAGTGACTTGGTCCGTCCTTCTACCCGTAGATAGTAAGACATGAATTTTGTACCAAGGCACTTGTGAGTGACTTGGTTTGTCCTTTCACCCGTAGGTAGGAAGACTTATATTTTGTACCAAGGCACTTGTAAGTGACTTGGTCCATCCTTCCGCGCATAGGTAGTAAGACTTAAATTTTGTACCAAGGTACTTATGAGTGATTTGGTCCATCCTTCCCCCCGCAGGTAGTAGGACTTAAATTTTGTATCAAGACACTTGTGAGTGACTTAGTCCATCCTTCCACCCGCAGGTAGTAGGACTTAAACGTTGTATCAAGGCACTCGTGTGTGACTTGGTCTGTCCTTCCACCCGTAGGTAGGAAGACTTGAATTTTGTACCAAGGCACTTGTCAGTGACTTGGTTCGTCCTTCCACCGGTGGGTAATAGGACTTAAATGTTGAACCAAGGCACTTGTGTGGGACTTGGTCCGTCCTTCCACCCGTCGGTAGAAAGATTTGAATTTTCTACCAAGGCACTTGTGAGTAACTTGGTCCGTCCTTCCACCCGTATGTAGTAGGACTTAAATTTTGAACTAAGGCACTTGTTAGTGATTTGGCCCGTCCTTCTACCCGTAGGTAGTAGGACTTAAATTTTGTACCAAGGCACTTGTGAGTGACTTGGTTCGTCATTCCACCCGTAGGTAGAAAGACTTAAATTTTGAACCAAGGCAATTGTGAGTGACTTGGTCCGTCCTTCCACCCATGAGTAGTAGGACTTAAATGTGGAACCAAGGCACTTGTGAGGGACTTGGTCCATCCTTCCACCTGTAGGTAAGAAGATTTGAATTTTCTACCAAGGCACTTGTGAGTGACTTGGTCTGTCCTTCCATCCGTAGGTAGTAGGACTTAAATTTTGATCCAAGGCACTTGTGAGCGACTTGGCCCGTCCTTCCACCCGTAGGTAGTAGGACTTAAATTTTGTACCAAAGCACTTGTGAGTGACTTGGTTCGTCCTTTCGCCCGTAGGTAGGAAGATTTAAATTTTGAACCAAGACACTTGTGAGTGACATGGTCCGTCCTTCCACCCATAGGTAGTAGGACTTAAATTTTGAACCAAGGCACTTGTAAAGGACTTGGTCCGTCCTTCCACCCGTAGGTAGGAAGATTTGAATTTTGTACCAAGGCACTTGTAAGTGACTTGGTCCATCCTTCCACTTGCAAGTAGTAGGACTTAAATTTTGTACCAGGGCACTTGTGAGTGACTTGGTCCGTCCTTCCACCCGTAGGTAGGAAGACTTGAATTTTGTACCAAGGCACTTGTGAGTGACTTGGTTCGTCCTTCCACTTGGTCCGTCCTTCCACCCGTAGGTAGGAAGACTTAAATTTTGAATCAAGGCACTTGTGAGTGACTTGGTCCGTCCTTCCACCCGTAGGTAGTAGGACTTAAATTTTGTACCAAGACACTTGTGAGTGACTTGGTCCATCCTTCCACTCGCAAGTAGTAGGACTTAGATATTGTACCAAGGCACTCGTGAGTGACTTGGTCCGTCCTTCCACCCGTAGGTAGGAAGACTTGAATTTTGTACCAAGACACTTGCTCAAAATCATCAAGACCCGGCTTGAGGGAGCAAAAGACATCTTGCCTGACGAGCTACCAAGTGTCTTGTGGGCATATCATACTACGGCAAGAACACCCACAGGAGAAACACCATTCAGACTAGCATACGGAAGCGAGGTTGTCATTCCAGCAGAGATATGGCTTACGAGTTATCGAGTGGAGAGCTACAATGACGATAAGAACGAAAAGGCTTTTGCGACTACAGCTAGACCTGGTCGACGAAGTCCGGGCTACAGCAGAACAGAGGTTGGCCCGATACCAGAACCTCATGGCAAAATACTACAATTCCAATGTCAGACACAGAGATTTTCAGATCAAAGACCTTGTGCTATGGAAGTTAATGGGAGCAGCTAAAGATCCTACACAAGGAAAACTTGGCCCCAACTGGGTAGGACCTTACAAGATCTCGTCATGGCAGAGGAAGGGGACCTACCACCTCGAAACCATGGACGAACGGAAGTTACAGCACCCATGGAACACAAAGCACCTTCGAAGATACTACTAGTAGAGATGGTGCAAAGATATCAAGAACACCAGCATTCCCCGTTTTCCCCGTTTTTCCAGTTTTTCATTTTCCTAGTTTTCATTTAAAATAGTTCTTTCTATTAGCACCTTTTTTAGCCCAAGGGGGCAGGTATTGTTAACTTATTACAAACATATGGTTTTTGCTTAATTAATTAGAGGAATATTCAGGCTCGACTGTGTTTGTTAATTATAGACGGAGAAAACCTAAATCCACAAGCTGGACGGATCCTCCCAAAAGGATGATAACTCTTAAAGTCCAGATAATGGACGGACTAGAAATAACGTCCACAAGCTGGATGGATCATCCTAAAAGGACAATAACTCTTAAAGTCTAGATAATGGATGGACCAGAAATAACATCCATCATTCCACCCATCGGTAGGAAGATTTGAATTTTCTACCAAGGCACTTGTGAGTGACTTAGTCCGTCCTTCCACTCGTATGTAATAGGACTTAAATTTTGAACCAAGGCACTTGTGAGTGACTTGGCCCGTCCTTCCGCCCGTAGGTAGTAGGACTTAAATTTTGTACCAACACACTTGTGAGTGACTTGGTTCATCCTTCCACCTATAGGTAGGAAGACTTAAATTTTGAACCAAGGCACTTGTGAGTGACTTGGTCCGTCCTTCCACCCGTGGGTAGTAGGGCTTAAATTTTGAACCAAGGCACTTGTGAGTGACATGATCCGTCCTTCCACCCATAGGTAGTAGGACTTAAATTTTGTACCAAGGCACTTGTGAGTGACTTGGTCCATCCTTCCACCTATAGGTAGGAAGACTTGAATTTAGTACCAAGGCACACGTGAGTGACATGATCCGTCCTTCCACCCGTAGGTAGTAGGACTTAAATTTTGAACCAACACACTTGTGAGCGACTTGGTTCATCCTTTCACCTGTAGGTAGGAAGACTTAAATTTTGAACTAAGGCACTTGTGAGTGACTTGGTCCGTCCTTCCACCCGTGAGTAGTAGGACTTAAATGTTAAACTAGTGAGCCAGTGAGCCAAGTGGTACTCGGTCTCCTTAGTGACCTTCAACTCACGGGTTCGAGCCCCTGCATAAACAATTACCCAGCAAGAAAAAAAAAAAAAAAAAAAAAAAAATAAAAAAAAAAAAAAAAAAAAAAAAAAAAAAAGAAGAAGAAGAAGAAAGGAGAAGGACGGAGGTCCATGCACGTCCATGAAAAGAAATGGATGAACATGCACGTCCATGAAAAGAAGTGGACAGACACCCTATGTCCATTAACCAAAAAAAAAAAAGAAAAAAAGAAAAGGACGGAGGTCCATGAAAAGAAATGGACAGACATGCACGTCCATGAAAAGAAGTGGACGGACACCCCATGTCCATTAACAAAAAAAAAAAAAAAAGTGACGGATGAACGTACAGCAAAAAAAAAAAAAAACAAAAAAACAAAAAAAGAGAGAGATGGGTGCATGTCCATGAGGATTGAAAGTTTCATCACGCATCCTGGGGGCAGTGTATCAATGGCCTACTATGCAAAAGGATGCTTAATCCTACGTATAAGCATAAGACAAATGCCAATAGCAAGACCTCAAGGCTAAACACTACAAAATGAAGCTGACAGACACCTACTCGCCATCCCAATTGGATGGATCTACTACCTACGGGTGGAAGGACGGACAAAGTCACTCACAAGTGCCTTGGTTCAAAATTTAAGTCTACCTACCTACGGGTGGAAGGACAAACCAAGTCACTTACAAGTGCCTTGGTACAAAATTCAAGTCTTCCTACCTACGGGTGGAAGGACGGACCAAGTCACTCATAAGTGCCTTAGTACAAAATTTAAGTCCTACTACCTGCCGGTGGAAGGACGAACAAAGTCACTTACAAGTGCCTTGGTACAAAATTCAAATCTTCCTACCTACGGGTGGAAGGATGAACCAAGTCCCTCATAAGTGCCTTAGTTCAACATTTAAGTCCTACTACCTACGGGGGGAAGGACGGACCAAGTCACTCACAAGTGCCTTGGTACAAAATTTAAGTCTTACTACTTACGTGCGGAAGGACGGACCAATTCACTTACAAGTGCCTTGGTACAAAATATAAGTCTTCCTACCTATGGGTGGAAGGACAAACCAAGTCACTCACAAGTGCCTTGGTACAAAATTCAAGTCTTACTATCTACGGGTGGAAGGACGGACCAAGTCACTCACAAGTACCTTGGTATAAATTTTAAGTCCTACTTCCTACAAGTGGAAGGACGAACCAAGTCACCCGCGAATGCCTCGGTGAAAAATTCTAAGTGTTCTTACCTATGGGAGGACAGACAAACCATGTCACCAAAAAGTGCTTTGATCAAAATTTAGGTCCCCTGTGCTATAAATAATTTCAGGCCAGCTTGTCAAAGACTGACAAGTCTTTCAGGATCCAAAATAAATCGTCACCCCACGGGTCCTTTCACTCCGAGATCATAGACCCATAGGGTGAAGGGGGCAACTGAAAAGGAAAAATTATGCATGACAAAGCTATCTGGACAGAGGTGGCACAAACAAACGTGGTATGTATGGACCGAACGGCCATGTAACATCCAGCCCATTATTATGTGGTCTCCAAGGAACCTTAAGTGAAAAATACTTGCGACACACGATTAGCTCTAGTTTGTAGAGTCCCAACATGAGTAGAATTCTAGAAGATACATACATTAATATGAATCTTCCCACAAGGAAATATCTTGTCCATCACATTTAGGATTCTACGAGAAGAGTCCTATAAGGAAAAGACTTCCACACCAAGGAAGGGAGCTCATCCCTCTACTACTATAAAAGCCCCAATACCCTCATAGACCAAGGCACGCATAATTTACCCTCTCTAACACTCTAGAGTTGTGAGAATATTTCTGACTTAACCTTCGGAGGGTAGTTGGTCGGCACCACACTAGTGCTCGCTGTTAGGTTTCCTTCTTTGTATTGTGCAGGTTCACATTCGAGCGCTAGGTATCGTGTGGCTCATTGGTGAATTTCTCGGCATCATCAGTGGTCATTTTTCAATCACCGAAAATAGACAGTAGGATAGATTGTTTATATACCCTTATCTTAAATTTGAGAAATGCAATACTAGAAAAATATAATGTATAGGCATATTTGTTGTTGTTATAGTTATTGTTATTGTTGTTGACTTTCATGTAGTAATCTTTGCTTACAAAACCGACTCAATATAATTCGACACCTAAGGCATTAATGATTCTAAAATTATTTTTTTAATATTTAACTAGTAATTTTACATCTCTATATAGTATGTAAATGCTTCTCTCTTCTTGATATTCAAAATTTTTAATCAAGTTTTTGTTGTAAAAATTTTTTAACTTTTCATTTTAAGCTAATAATATGGCTAATTCAATAAATCTAAAGTACTAGTTTATCAATTATGTTTTAAAAAATTTATTTCTGCAAAAACAAATGTTGCGGTGGGGCATTTTTCTTAAAACTAGAATGAGACTTTATTTAAAACAAAACAAAAACAATTATGTACTCACAAGATAGGACCTTTGTTTATTGAGATAAAGTTTTATTTTCTTCTTGGTTGGTGAGAGAAGGGAGAAGGGGGAGGGGGGGGGGGGGGGGGGGGGGGGGCGGCGCTACGTCTAGGTCTTGAGTGGCATTTATAACCACTTACCAAATTTCACATTTTCATTGAAAAATTGTTCCAAAAGAAAATCATGCTGATTGTGCTAATAGTCCAACATAAATCCTATTACTCGTGACTATGAAGGTGTAGACACTAAATTTAGCACCCATGATTTTGCCACAGTCTCACATTGGGGAATATTCTCACATAACCAAGACAAATAAATATTATTACTCCTCATTCTAGAAGGCATTACACCTAGAAGTTTCTTGAATTCAGCTGAAGTAAGAGAATCATTGACAAAATTCGGACTAGGCTATTTCTGGCAAAGTTGTAGAGAATCAAAATTCCCTTCAATTTTCCCGGTCTCTCATAGAAGGATAATTTAAATTTTTAGTAGGTGAATTGTGCTAATGCTTACCACACCACTGGAAACTCTGAAGTAGTTATATGTACTCCAATATTATGAACTCTAAAGGACACATTGCGATACATATACCTCTATCCCCAAGAATAAGTGTTGTTTCCTAATTGAATTGCACCTAGAGTGTTAGTGATGCGATTGTCATGCTAGAAAATTAAAAAATTAGGAGATTTTTTTAGCCATAACACATCAATGGTTTACAAACAAAAATTCATGCTAACAAGCGTAAAGAGTGTGCAAAGGGCTCTTTCCTTCGAATTTCTTGAAAATTGTTTGCACAAAGATCATGAATAATATTATCACAAAAGTGGATAAAACATATTTCAATTTTTTTTTTTTAAATCTTATGAAAAGAAAAACCACATTTATTAGCAATGGCTCGTGCAGTTACTATATGCAAAGATCACACAAACCTAACTAATATGTTAATTATTGATTTTATTGCTCAAGTCATTGATGTCACCATCAAAATTTGGGAGGAAGATAGAATGAGAGATAAAAATGTACTTCATATGTCCAGCTTATTAATTTTCATATGGCTTCATTATGATTACATGCAACCACATCAGTTCAATCAATATTCATTCACATTATATGTAGTAGAAGCTTTCCCAAACCAAATTCGAGAATCATTGATTAGTTTGACTAAAGATTTTATTTATTTGATCACTTTATTTCATATGTGACTAATATTTCATATTTGATAATGAGTAAATTTTTCATTTTTTTTTTTTTTTTTTTTTATGTTTATACATATGTTGTGTTTCTCTCGTATTAATTGTTATCCAGGTTCCAAACACTTGGGTATAATGCTTGAAGTTGCCTTTATCTTTCCTCTCACCTAAATAGTGCTAATGATATGGTTATCAGAAACCCTTCATTGGGCTATAGAAGAAGCCAAGATCATTTTTATTTTTAATTTAAGTTTATAATTTTGCATTTATTATGGTGATTGCTCTTAATCTAGAGTCTAAATGTATTCTAATTTATATTTTATTGTGCATGAATATATTTTTTGATATTGTTATTGTTATTTTTTATTTTTTAGAATTATAATTATTATAACAAGCTTATAATTTAAATAAAATTGAAAAAAAAAAAACATTTTGATGATGTTTGTGTTGGATATATTGCAGAAAATTAATTTATATTTCTATTTATGGAAACATTAACACAAACATATGCTATAGATAATAACAACATAATGATAAAAGAAAAATACAAGGAAGAAATTTGTAAATAGATAAAAATAGAATTACTCATAAATCAGATGTATAAGAATGAATTATGCAAATTCTGATCAAGACTTGTATTTAACGCAGTCTCCTTTAGATAGATTTTGCCAATCATAATTGGCGGGTTGAGACTCCTGAATGTTTATCTCCCATGACACAACAATTAGAAGAAGCATAACAATCCAAATGCTACAATCTCTTTGTCTCTCTTTGATTATGAACATGAAATGCAAAACTAAAACAACAATATATGATAAATGATGGACTCTATTTATAATGGTGCCACTAGGGGTGTGTCGGTTCGGTTTCGGTCAGTTTTCTACATGTTGGAAAACTGAAACCGAAGTTTTCGGTTGGTGAAATTCTCAACCGAAACCGACCGAAATAGTTGAAAAACCATCGATTTTGGTTGGATTTCGGTTTCGGTTGGTTTCGGTCGTTTTTTCGGTTTCCTCTTCATTTATTTTCCAAGAAATCAAACAAAGAAAAAAAAACCTAGAATAGAGAGGAAATTGAGAAAATAAACAAACTCAGAATATAAACAACCAAGTACATGGGTTTTTTCACAACCCTAACTTTATTTACACATAAAAATTGAAAAATAGCATTGATTTAATATTAAACAAACCCATAATTGAAGATCTAAAAAAAAAAAAAAAAACCCAGAATATAAAAAAGAGAGATGAAATTATGGAGAATGTCGAACCTTGCATGGTTAGGAACCAACAAGGCTGGCCGGCGTGGCTCATGTATGTTGCCGGCGACGCCATCAAAGACTGGACTCCTCATCGAGCCAACACATTTGAAGAGGAGAAAAAAAACCAACAAGAAAGAGAGAAGAACATGGGTGGTTTTGAAATGAGAGAAACAAAATCAAGTAAAAGATTAGGGAGGGGGTTGGCGCTGAGGAGAAGAGAGGGATAAAATTCTCTATTTCCAGGTGAGAGAAAAAAAAAATGGTTAGAGAGAAAAGAAAGGAGGAGGGGCGGCTGAAAAGAAAATGGCAGAACAAGAAAATGGATGCTAGGGTTTTTAACTTTTAATGGTTTTAAAAAACCTAAAAAACTCAAAATGGCTTTCGTGAAGGCTCAAACCCATAAACACTTAATGTGTACAGCCACATCATACCACTAAGCTACAAACTCCAACGTGACAGAGTATTACATAAATATATATATATATATATATATATATATATCGGTTCGGTTCGGTTGCTTCGGTGCATTAAAATTTGCAACCGAAAACCGAACCGAAATTTTCGGTTTTATTATATAAAAACCGAAACTGAACCGAAATTTTTGCATCAGTTCGGTCGGTTTGAAGTGGTTTTTTCGGTTCTTCGATTTTTTGCACACCCCTAGGTGCCACATGAACAAACACATTGTTTCATTAAAAAAATAAGTATTGAGCAGTAAACAGACACTATAAACATAAAATTCTCAGGTTTGAAAATCAAACAATATTTGAAAGTGCTTCAAAAATATAAAATTTTATTTATAAAATAATGTGTACAATTCTCTATTTTTGATTATTTACAATAGAGTAATCATCTGATTATATCTTCTTATAATCTTGGCTCAAACACAGGATCTTTTTTCACTCTGATCGGAAGATAGATCAAATGATTTTCACAACAAATCTCTGGCTTTGAGCTTGTTAAAGATATGTTATTTTTCAAGTTCTGCGAGCCCTCTTCAAGTTCTTTGAAGATTCTTCAGGGCTCGAATTCTTTGAAGATTTTTTGAATGTGAAGGTTTTTGTGAAAGTTCTTCAAGACTTTAGAGGTTTATTCTATTGAAGTTTATGGAGGCTTTTAAGTTTGATTCTAATGGAACTTTGAGTCATGGAAGAAGGATTCAAATGAATTTCTTCGAATGGTCTTTGGGTGTTCTTAAGGCAGAACTTCTCCAAAGTTTTTCATGTCTTAAAAAACTGGTGGAGAATGAGAGGAGAGGGGGAGGGGGGGGGGGGGGGGTTGCCCTCTACTTATAGTGGTTTAAGAGGTTGAGTTCTACTTTAAATTGATCTCCTTAAGGATAAGTAGTGTATTATGATTGGCCCAAACTCAGAGAGTTCCACTTGGACTTTTTGCTTGTAGATAATTATCTATATTTTTATTTATTTTAATAAAGATAATAATCAACAAAGAGTCCCACTAGGATTTGTTACTTGTAGATAATTATCTCTATTTTTATTATTTTAATAAAGATAACTATCCATTAATTTTGAATAAAAAATTTATCTTTATTTTGTGGGCACAAATGACATGTGGCAAATTTTAATTCAACAATGATCTAATTAATTTAATTAGATGTCATCATATGATCTAATTAATTTAATTACACGTGGGTTCCAGTTAGCTCAACTGGTAAAATCTCTGATGGTTGTATAAGAGATCTGGGGTTCAATCCCCGCCTACATCAAAAACTAATTGGTGTCTTGGGCTGATGATAAAGAGCTATCATTAGAAGCGGACGCCATAGGTTGAAACTATCTCAAAAAAAAATTAATTTAATTACACATAAATTAAAAAATTTTCACTAAATATTGTAGTTGGCTTAACTAATTTTTCACCTCCTACAAATGCTTAAAAATAATAATATTAATTAATTATTTAACAATGAAAAGTCCATGTGGACCTGCACCCATAAGTATATAAATTTATAAAATGTCCAATTTATTTCCTATGTGAGACTCACAAGTTTTACCACTTTAAACCATGTTCAAGTGGGCATTTTAGTAGTCAATTTCTTTTTCACTCTTTCAATAGTTTTGGGCAAGTAACCACTCTTGTTCTTTTGTTTTACCTTTCTCAAAATTGAGAAAAGCACAAAAAAATTAGAAAACCTAATTTCAATAAAAACATTGGCTCATGCCCAAAAACCCACTCAAAACACTCATTCAAACTACTTACACCAAATCCAACAATCATGGAACCATTCATGAAGTTCAACAAAGTTTGAACAAGTTTTGACTGAGTTTCACCAACTTTGACTGATTTTCACAAACTTTAACCACTCTGTTTTCTCATTCCAACCAACCAATCAAGCTTAAATAAATTCCCCCAAAACCAACATCTCACCACATTATTCAAATATTACAGTCGAATTTTGATCTAAGTATACCACATGATGTACACATATCATGTTCCTGCCCCTAAGGAGACCTTGTAGAACCTTGTTTTCACAATTGGACTATCTGATTGACCTTAAATTTCATCAGAACCTACATTTTACATCAATATTTCAATCCAATGGTTAAATTTTGTGTCCAAATCTAATGTTTGATAGAAATGTGTTGTGTACCCACTTGTTTTTATTACATTTATATGATCTTCTATATGTTGGATCCATGTCAACCCAATATAGCCCATAGTTTTTTCATCAAAATTTAAAAAAAAAATTAAAAAAATAACATTAACATTTACATAAAATTAGTTGAGTTTATAATAATGCAGAAATTAATTTTAATTGTCTATTAGCTTAATTGTGGGGCCTGTTATTAAAAAATGTTGGGATCATTAGAAGTGGACTCGGGGCCCAACGGCCCAGTCCGAGGACACCTGGTTGTCCGAGGATAGCTTAAAATTTTTTTTTTTATTATTAAATAATTAATACAGGAGAAAGGAATGGATATTGTATATAATGGCATAACTCACGTCCGAGGACATCAGAGTCTGAGGTGAATGTAGCTTTCATTTATTCCGAAGACTCCACAAGATTATACCTGAACTGGAAGTTAGGTGCAAACCAAAGGAGGAGTCGGGGAGAATAGCAAATATCTTCCAAGGCCATCACCTCCACATTAAATGCTTTCCAGCTAACCCTCTGGCCGCATTAATGTGGAGGTGATACCTGAACAGTGACTAAGTAGCTTTATGGCCACTAAACGAACGTTCCGGTAGGTGCTAGATGGGACAGAAAGGAGCTTCCCAGATAAGAACTACACGTGTACGATGGGAATGAGGGAGAAGGTGGTGTATATAACTGGGAAATGAATGAGAGAAAGGAGGACTTTTGGGGGAGAGAGAAAAAGAATCAGAAAAAGAAAGAAAAAGATAAACACCCTGAAAACCATGCCGAGAAGGATTTTTTCCTTTGAATCAATCTAAAATACCCTTGATTACTAAGTGAGTAGAACCTTTCCCATCTAACAGTACCAGTTCTAATCCTCATTCTCTATAAATTTATTGTTTGGGCTTGTTGGGCTGAAAACCTATTCATATTCTGGGTCCAATCCATTTTGAGTCCCTACAATTGGCGCCGTCTGTGGGAAGAACTTGATCTGTGGAGAAGGAAAGGCAGGTGCGAATACTCACGATGGAACAGGGAGTACCACAGCAACCAGTGACGGGCCCGCAACAGGTGGATGTTAATCAGCACCGAGCAGAGTCTAGGGGTTCTCAGCACAGTAATCCGTTGGTAGACCACGAACGCGGGGGAGATCATAAGGGGAGTACCCGAACAACCTACACAGATAAGAGTCGCTCTCGGGGGAAAGGCCATGCTTCTCCTGAAAAGAGCGAGGGAAACTTGCAGCGTGAGATTGATAAGCTGAAGAGGGAGTTGCGATATGAGCGACGAAGACGTAAGGCCCATAATTCCAGGCACTCCTCTGAGGAGTCAGATGACACCAGCTACAGGCGAAGGTCAAGAACTCCACCCAGTGAATCTTTTTCATGTGAAGACGAGTACCATCGTGGGTGAAGAAATAAGAGTCCGACGCGCCAGGGTCAGGGAAATGATGCCTTGAACAAGGCTTTGAGTCAGGTTTCTAAGTCACCATTCACGCGACATATTGAGGACACTAGTCTTCCTCGGCGATTCAATCAGCCTGCGTTCACCATTTATAACGGTCAAACAGACCCAGTGGAACATGTTAGTCACTACAGCCAGAGAATGGCTATTCATGCAAGGGATGAGGCCTTAATGTGCAAGGTTTTTCCCTCGAGCCTAGGCCCGGTGGTGATGAGATGGTTTAACGGCTTAAAAGCTAATACTATTGACTCTTTTGAGAAGCTCACCCAGGCTTTTGGTGCCCGTTTTATTACCTGCAGAAGGGTTGTTCAACCCTTGGGGTCGCTGCTATCCATGTCTATGCGGGAGGGGGAAACCCTAAAAGCCTACTCGGACAGATACTGGGAAATGTTCAACGAGGTAGATGGGGCTCACGATGACGTGGCTATGAATACCTTTAAGGAAGGTCTTCCAACCGAGCACGGTCTTAGGAAGTCTCTGACTGGCAAGCCTGTTACTAGTGTACGTCAGCTTATGGATCGGATAGACAAATATAGACGAGTAGAGGATGATCAGATGCAGGGCAAAGGAAAGTCTAAAGTAGTAACTCGGGAGAGGAGGGATTTTAGGCCGGACCGGAATAATAACAACCGGCCTCGGAGGGACTTTAGAGGATAGTATGGGTCTGCCAACCCCCAAACAGTTAACGCCGTGTTCCGAGAACCAGTGCAACGAGTTCTGGAGAAGATAAAGAACGAGCCGTTCTTTAGGTGGCCTAATAAGATGGCAGGGGATCCTACAAAGCGTAATCGGAATCTTTATTGCCAATACCATCAAGACCATGGGCATGTCACCGAGGATTGTAACAATCTGTGGGACCATTTAGAGCAATTGGTGCAAGAAGGGAAATTGACCCAATTTCTACACCATTCCGGTGGCCGAGGAGGACACGAAGGATCGGCGTTTCAGGGAAAAGCTTCGAGGGGACCTCCTTTGGGCACGATAAACGTTATATTTGCCGCCCCGGGGAGAACTGGATCTTGCCCCTCCAGGGTAATGTCTGTGTCTCAACAATCGGAGGGGGGCTTAAGTTCAAGGCCGAAGAAGGCTAGACCAGGCACCTCGTTGGTGATAGGTTTCTCAGAAGAAGATAAGAGAGGAACCCTGCAACCGCATGATGACGCATTGGTGGTTATGATTAGAATCGGAGGGTATGACGTTAGGAGAGTGATGGTTGATGACGGAAGCGCTGCCGAGGTGATGTATCCTGATTTATTCAGGGGGCTGAATCTGAAACCTGAAGATCTATTGACGTACAATTCTCCGCTGGTGGGCTTCGAGGGCAAGTCTGTTACCCCGATGGGAATGGTTAGATTACCTGTGCAAACGGGTTCAGATACGGTGGAGGTGGATTTTATTGTGGTGGACGCTTTTTCTCCGTATACGGCTATTTTGGGAAGACCTTGGTTACATGCTTTGGGGGCTGTTTCTTCTACCCTTCATTAGAAAGTGAAGTATCCTTCAGGAGGCGAAGTTTCGGAAATTTTGGGAAATCAGACCATGGCTAGGCAGTGCATGATAATGGCCATACAACATCGGCCAGAGACTGGTATTTCGGCTGCAGCGGAGGTTGATTTATAGCAATCAAGGAGTTAGGGAGTTCATCTTGGTACTTCCACAGAGGAGATGAGGTGTGAAGAGTTGGAAAGGGTGAGTGTTGGTGATGATCCAGAGAAATACTTTCAGGTCGGGGCTCAGTTGCCTTTGTTAGAAAAAGAACGGTTGATCGAGTTTTTGAGGAGAAACGTTGATGTATTTGCATGGAATGCCTATGAGGCCCCGGGGGTGGATCCGGAGTTCATTTGCCATCACTTGAACGTCAATCCCTCATGTGTTCCGAAGAAACAGCTGCCTCGGCGTCCGTCCAGGGCACACGTCGAGGCCATTAAAGATGAGGTGACCAAGTTAAAGTAGGCTGGAGCTATCAAGGAAGTGTTCTACCCTCAGTGGTTGGCCAATACAGTCGTGGTGAAAAAGAAAAATGGAAAATGGCGGGTGTGTGTTGATTTTATGGACCTTAACAGAGCGTGCCCAAAGGATCCTTTCCCTATGCCCCGTATAGATCAGTTGGTTGATGCAACAGTGGGCCATCCTCGGATGAGTTTCCTGGATGCCTTTCAAGGCTATCATCAGATCCCACTAGCGTTGGACGATCAGGAGAAGACCGCTTTTCTCACTCCCACTGGAAATTATCACTACAAGGTAATGCCCTTCGGTTTAAAGAATGCGGGATCTACCTACCAAAGAATGATGACGAAAATGTTTGAGCAGCAGTTGGGTAGAAGCATTGAGGTTTATCTTGATGATATGGTCGTAAAGAGTAAGGTAGTTGCCGAACACGTGACAGACCTTAACCACACTTTTGAGATTTTGAGAAGGCATAAACTGCGGCTAAACGCATCCAAATGTTCATTTGGAGTTAGCTTAGGTAAGTTCCTGGGTTACATGGTGACCCATAGGGGAATTGAGGTTAACCCTGATCAGATTAAAGCCATAACTAATTTGCAGCCACCTCGGAATCCTAAGGAGGTCCAGAGATTGACCGGGATGACCGCCGCACTGAATCGATTCATATCCAGGTCGGCGAATAGATGCAGGCCTTTTTTCTTACTGCTCCATAAATGGAAAGGATACGAGTGGACTGAGGAGTGTGCTTTGGCATTTCAGCAGCTGAAGGAGTATTTATCTCGGCCACCCATCATGTCTAGCCCCGAGGTGGACGAGGTTCTTTTTGCCTACCTGGCAATCACCACTTATGCGATTAGTTTTGTTCTAATATGAGTGGACAATGGAGTACAGCGGCCAGTTTATTATGTGAGTAAATCTCTTCATGAGGTAGAAGTACACTATCTGCCATTAAAAAAGGCCATTTTAGCGGTGGTCCACGTCACCAGAAAACTTCCTCATTATTTCCAGGCGCATACAGTAGTTGTCCTGACTCAATATCCGATCAAAGCAGTACTTCGAAGTGCAAACTATACTGGTAGAATAGCTAAATGGGGTACGATTTTAGGGGCGTTTGATGTCAAGTATATGCCCCGCACTTCCGTAAAGGGTCAGGTACTCGCCGATCTGGTTGCTGAGTTTGCCGAAGGTCCTGAAGAAATACAGATAAGCCCAGGGGGCATGGATGAAAAATCGGTTGGCCTTATTTCCACACAATCTATTTCACCCTGGACGGTGTATGTGGATGGGGCAGCAAATCAGCGGGGGTCCGGAGTGGGGCTTGTGTTGATATCTCCTGAGGAAGTCATCATTGAGAAGTCCCTTAGACTGGGATTCTCAGCCACTAATAATGAGGCAAAATATGAAGCCTTATGAACAGGGATGGCAATGGTTGCTAAGTTGGGCGGAAAAACTTTGGAAATCTTCTCGGACTCATGGCTTGTGGTGGGCCAGGTCAGAGGGGAATTGGAGGCTCGGGACACGAGAATGCAGGAATATTTGAGCCAGGTCAGGCATATACAAGCCAATTTTGAATCCTTTAAAATAACCCACGTCCCTAGGAGTGGAAATGCTCATGCAGACTCTTTGGCTACTCTTGTCACTTCCTCGGCTTAAAACTTACCTCGGATGATTATGATCGAGGACTTGGGTACACCTACCCGACGAACCACGGAAAAGCTACAGGTCAACCAAGTCAGTTCAGCGCGTAGTTGGATGGACCCTATAATATTATTCCTTGAGAAGGATATACTGCCCGAGGACAGATCAGAGGCAGAAAAGATACGACGAAAGGCTCCCCGTTTTTGGCTATCCGAGGATAAGAAGCTTTATAAACGCTCTTACTCTGGCCCCTACCTGCTCTGCGTACGCTCTGAGGCATCGGAAGATCTACTAGAAGAGCTACATGAAGGAATTTGTGATAGTCACACAGGAGGAAGGTCTTTGTCTCACAGGGCGATCACCCAAGGGTACTGGTGGCCAGGAATGCAGAAGGAAGCGTAGGAATATGTAAGAAAATGTGATCAATGCCAAAGGTTCGCGCCAAATATTCATTAGCCCGGAGGTGTCCTCAATCCCCTTTCTAGTCCTTGGCCTTTTGCCCAGTAGGGACTGGATATCGTTGGTCCTTTCCCTAGAGCAGTAGGAAATAAGAAGTACCTGTTGGTTGGCACGGATTACTTCACGAAGTGGGTTGAAGCTGAGCCCCTGGCTAATATCAGAGATGTCAATGTCAAAAGATTCCTGTTAAGAAATATCATTACTCGGTTTGGGGTCCCTCAAACTCTCATCTCGGACAACGGTCTGCAATTTGATAGCAAGACTTTTAGAAGATATTGTTCCGAGTTAGGGATAAAGAATAGATATTCCACTCCAGCCTATCCACAGGGGAATGGACAGGCTGAGGCTGTCAACAAAGTCATAGTGGGTGGACTTAAGAAGAGACTAGATGAGGCAAAGGGGAGATGGGTAGAGGAACTTCCACATGTCCTTTAGGCGTATAGAACAACACCCCGATGATCGACAAGGGAAACCCCATTCTCAATGACATATGGAGCTAAGGCCGTGATCCCTATTGAAACGGGCTTCCCAAAGATGAAAACTAGTAATTTCACCCCGGATGGAAATGATGAGCTGTTGAGAAAAAGTCTAGACTTAATAGACGAGTGACGAGAGAAAGCTATGGTTCAACTGGCGTACTACCAGCACAAGCTGAAACAGGGCTATGATGTCAACGTCAAACTAAGGCCGTTAGCTCCGGGAGACTTGGTATTGAGGAAGGTCGTGGGAAATACCAAGAACCCAGCATGGGGGAAGCTGGGGCCCAATTGGGAAGGACCATATCGTATCACATCTGTAGCAGGGATAGGAGCTTATTATCTAGAAGATTTAGATGGAAAAACTATACTCCATCCCTGGAATGTAAAGAACCTAAGAAGGTATTATTATTAACAAGTACTCTTTACTTTCCTTTATGACTTATCTCACTTCTACAACTTGTGTCTCTAGAATAAGTGGAAGTAGTAAACAGAAACTAAGTCATGTCAGGTCCTCGAACCACAACTTAGTGGGAATTATTACACTATGAATGGAAGTAGTAAACAGAAACTAAGTCATGTCAGGTCCTTGGACCACAACTTAGTGGAAATTATTACACTATGAATGGAAGTAGTAAACAGAAACTAAGTCATGTCAGGTCCTCGGACCACAACTTAGTGAAAATTATTACACTATGAATGAAAGTAGTAAACAGAAACTAAGTCATGTCAAGTCCTCGGACTACAACTTAGTGGAAATTATTACACTATGAATGGAAGTAGTAAACAGAAATTAAGTCATGTCAGGTCCTCGGACCACAACTTAGTGGAAATTATTACACTATGAATGGAAGTAGTAAACAAAAACTAAGTCATGTTAGGTCCTCGGACCCCAACTTAGTGGAAATTATTACACTATGAATGGAAGTAGTAAACAGAAACTAAGTCATGTCAGGTCCTCGGACCACAACTTAGTGGAAATTATTACACTATGAATGGAAGTAGTAAACAGAAACTAAGTCATGTCAAGTCCTCGGACCACAACTTAGTGGAAATTATTACACTATGAATGAAAGTAGTAAACAGAAACTAAGTCATGACAGGTCCTCGGACGACAACTTAGTGGAAATTATTACACTATGAATGGAAGTAGTAAACAGAAACTAAGTCATGTCAGGTCCTCGGACCACAACTTAGTGGAAATTATTACGCTATGAATGGAAGTAGTAAACAGAAACTAAGTCATGTCAGGTCCTCGGACCACAACTTAGTGGAAATTATTACACTATGAATGGAAGTAGTAAACAGAAACTAAGTCATGTCAGGTCCTCGGACCACAACTTAGTGGAAATTATTACACTATGAATAAAAGTAGTAAACAGAAACTAAGTCATGACCGGTCCTCGGATCACAACTTAGTGGAAATTATTACACTATGAATGGAAATGCGAAACAGAAACTAACGTAAGTAATGAAGAGCAATCATACATGAAATTGTGTAAGTAGTAAACAAAACCTTAAGTGTCTCTTATAAGTTGCCAAAAAGAACTGTGTGTTACAATCAGGAACATCCTTAAAAGGATTCTTAAAAAAAAAAAAAAAAAACAAATAATAAATATATACTAAGGGGCATTCAACTACCAGCAACTATTTAGTTAGCTTTATCTGGAGCTTGGGTGGAGGGACTTTGCCAGCTGTCTCAGGAGGAACGTCCTTTTCCTGCACCATAGGAACTTCTCCAATAGGCAGAATGGTCGAGGCTAAAGCCTGCTTAAAAGCTTGAGAAGCCGTCGCGTCTTTGAGTCCTGTTACTTCTTTAGCTGAGGATAAATCCTTTACTTTTTCAGGCACTGGGGTTAGCTCCGGCTGATTGGAAGAGGGAGGAATCCGAACTTGAACCTCCCTAGATGGATCAGCGATAGTAGAGGATATTTCCCCTTGCGGAGCAGAAGGGGTGGAGGCCCGAATGGCTGGAGGGAAATAAATATTCTCGAATTTCCTTAACTCTGATGAGGATTCAACCCCAGCTCGGTTAAGAGCCTCTTGCCAGGTTAAGGTACAATATTCACGGCACACCACGGGTACCTCAGCTCTGAATGCATTCTCTGTCTCGGCAACGCCCACATTGTAACCATTCTGCTTGGCAATATCTCTCTCTTTTTCAGCCTCGGCCTTAGCTCTCTCTGCCTGGTCTCTAAGCTTCTAGACTTCCTCCAGTTGTTTTTGCAGAGCCAACACCTGTTCCTTAGAAATTGCTAGCTGGGCATTGGCATCACGCAGAAGCCGCCCTTGATCCTCGGCCTGTTTTTGGAAACCCGCTAGGGCTGAATCAGCACTCTTCCGAGCAGTTTCCTCGGCTACTAGCTTCTTCTTCAACAGCGCGATGTTTTGCTCAGAAGCATTCAATGTGCGCACAGCTGAAATCTTTTTCTTCTTCTCCTCGTCTATTTGCTGGTAGTAGGATTCAGCTATCTCCTCCAACCTGAAGGTAGCTTGAACAACCTAGAGAAAAAGAAGTCAAAAACATATAAAAAAAAAATAGTAAGAATATAATGGTAAAAATATCATACCATCCCCAAATATCTTTTCGTATTTTGAAAAACCTCCTCTCTCTTGATTGCTCTCAGCTCGGCCATATCCCGTGGAAGAAGAAGTGTTTCTTCCAGTGCTGAGGCAACTCGGCATCCAAGCCCATCACTAAAGTTCCTGATCGAAGCATCCTCTCTCAGAGGCTTCTCATCGAGCATAGGGGCTGGGAGCCAGGCCTCAGGTTCCGAGGACGGGATAGTTGTCTTATCCACCCCTCGCTGCGACCCATGACTTGTTTTTTTTTTGCTGCTTAGCAGCTCTTTGATCCTCACCCTCATGGGTAGGGTGAGTCTTCCCCGCATCTAACACCTCTTTACCTTTCGACTCTCTCCTCCTCTTTGGATCGCTAGGCTCGGTCATGGTTGGTCAGGATGACTGAGGAGGAAGAGTAGGAGGGGGTGGAGGATTAACCTGAACTTGCTGTTCCACCACTTGGCCGGGCTGACCTTCGATTACATCTTTTAGGCTCCTCTGACTTCTCCTTTGAATAACCATTTTCTTTGAAGTCACCTCGGGAGATTGGGTTTGGTTAAAAACTTCAAATCCGTCGGCGGAGTCGGACAACTCTACAAGTCCGCCCGAGGTGTCTTTTTCTTCTTCTTCTTCTTCTTCTTCTTCTTCATCTTCTTCTTTTTCTTCTTCTATCCTTTTTTCTTTCTCTTCTTTTCCCTCTCTCGCTTTTCGGGGGACGGAACGTGATGATGAAGCCCTAACAGAAACCGTGGCTTTAGGCGATGGTTCAGTAAAGGGCACACCTTCAGGAATGGGGGTGTCCTCAGGAACAATGAACCCCTCAAAGGCAACACTGATACGGTGGAGCCGAGGATCTTTTGCTTTTATCACATACTTGGGAGCCTGAAAGGCTATTGAAGTATGTTTGTACTTAAGTATTAGGTGTGCTGCTCTTAACTGACCGTCAGAGGGATTCACATACACCTCAGATCGTAGGATTCTGTCCAAGCTCTCCCTGTTGACCAATCTGAAATTACGTCTAGTAGCTCGCTTATCTGTAAGATAAATAAAACTTAAAAGTTAATTTTGATTAGAAATAAAAATAGCTTCAAAAAAAAATTTTAAATTAAATTATTTTCTCTAAAGGGTATACATCCTCAGAATCCCACCTGGCTGTCCCTCTACAATCGGGCAGGGTAAACCATCATGCCATTCTCCGGAGAAAATAAGGAAGTTGTCTTTTAAACCCTTGTTTGAAGTAGGGAGGCACTGGATTAATCTTACTGCAGGGTATCTAGACTTAAGGTAGTATCCCTGATCCTTCAAATGATTAAGGTTATATACCCAGTTCACATCGTGATGGGTCAAACCTAAATTGTACTGGGCATTTAAAGCCTCTATGCTCCCCAGCACCCTGAACATATTCGAGGCGCACTGTGTGGGAGATAATCTGAAAAACCTAAGATAACTTTTTGTCAGATTACCCATTGGAATGGTCATCCCTCCTTCAATGAAAGCTATCATGGGAATGACTACCTCACCCGCCTGTCTATCACGCTTCCAAGTTTAAAGGGAAGCGTATCTCATACCCACCGTTGGGGGAATCCTATACTTAGCCCTAAATGATTCTACTTGTTCTTCGGAATCAACTAGATACTTAAATCTACCCATTTTCTAACAGTAAGTAAGGAAAAACTAATACAGAAGATGGAAAACTAGAAAGGGTCAAAGAAACTTACAGGTTTAGAAAATAAGCTCCTCGGACGGGCTCTTAATATTTATGAGAGCACAAAGTAAGGAAAGAGAGACAGATTCAATGAATGTGTACTGAGACGAAGTAATTTGTAACTGACAAAAGATTTGATTTGAAAGGTATTCTATAAGGTCGTAGAAAGTGGGAGCGGGAAAAATCCTGCCCATAAATGCAAGGGATCACCCACCGTTTGATGTGCATCAGGTTGTTGAACGTGTGGGACAATATAGCAGTCATTATTTAATAGTGGCGTGCTCCTGACGCCGAAACGTCAGGAGCGTGCCTTGGGCAAACGAAAAGACATTCAAAAAGCGGGGAAAGCCTACAAAATAAATGAGGGCTGGATATCAAAATCTCCCTTTTTCCCGAGGTGGCAAAAAGCGAGATTTTGAGGGGCTATTGTGGGGCCTGTTATTAAAAAATGTTGGGATCATTAGAAGTGGACTCGGAGCCCAACGGCCCAGTCCGAGGACACCTGGTTGTCCGAGGATAGCTTAAAATTTTATTATTATTATTAAATAATTAATACAGGAGAAAGGAATGGATATTGTATATAATGGCATAACTCACGTCCGAGGACATCAGAGTCCGAGGTGAATGTAGCTTTCATTTATTCCGAAGACTCCACAAGATTATACCTGAACTGGAAGTTGGGTGCAAACCAAAGGAGGAGTCGGGGAGAATAGCAAATATCTTCCAAGGCCATCACCTCCACATTAAATGCTTTCCAGCTAACCCTCTGGCCGCATTAATGTGGAGATGATACCTGAACAGTGACTAAGCAGCTTTATGGCCACTAAATGAACGTTCCGGTAGGTGCTAGATGAGACAGAAAGGAGCTTCCCAGATAAGAACTACACATGTATGATGGGAATGAGGGAGAAGGTGGTGTATATAACTGGGAAACAAATGAGAGAAAGGAGGACTTTTGGGAGGGGGGGGGGGAGAGAAAAAGAATCAGAAAAAGAAAGAAAAAGATAAACACCCTGAAAACCATGCCGAGAAGGATTTTTTCCTTTGAATCAATCTAAAATACCCTTGATTACTGAGTGAGTAGAACCTTTCCCGTCTAACAGTACCAGTTCTAATACCCATTCTCTATAAATTTATTTTTTGGGCTTGTTGGGCTGAAAACCCATTCATATTCTGGGTCCAATCCATTTTGAGTCCCTACATTAATAATTCCACAAAAGAAGAAAATAAAAAATGTATACATGTTACACATGAAACATCAAATAAAATTAAATCACATATAACTAAGTGTGCAATTAAATTAGCTTTCTTTTTCTTTCTTTCTAAAAGCTTATTTACTGGAAGTTAACAAAAATATATTTGTATTAAAAAATTATGGCTTTAAAAAATTATACATAAGCAAATAATTTAAAAGGTTAAAAGAAAAAAACTAGTATAAACTCACATGTTAATGGTAGGTTCAACATTAAATCTTTGAAAGTATTTATATTTGTAAATTGCATGTAAAGTTAGTTGACAAGTAATTTCATTATTATTTTCATCTGCAACATAGAAAATTTAACATAATTTAAGATTTACGTATATAAAATTAGATTGAAAATGAACCAACAAAAAAGTAAAACTAAAATTTTATAATAAAGGCTTGGTGAATTGGTAATGTCTTTTAAAAAAATTAATATACTACGGTCTCTCCAGAATGAGAAAGCAACTAAAGTTGAGTTATCGTTTTCTTTTTTTTTTTTTTTTTTTTTTTTTTTTTTTTTTTTTTGTTGTTGTTGTTGTTGTTGTTGCCAGCGACTCTCTTTCTCTCATGCTTTAATTCTTTCCTTTACTGACACCAAGTTGAATAATCACGTTATCTTGGACAAGATCAAAACTCCAATGAACTAAGGGAAATTCCAAGTCATCAAATTCAACACAAAGAACCAAAACTAAAGTAAACTAATCCTAGTAGTCGGTCGGCAATGCAAGTGAGGATGGCAACGATGTTGTTGCATTGGTGGAGACGGATCACGATGAGGTCGTAGAAAGATAAATCAGGTTAGATGGTGATTTAGCTTCTTTTTGAGAGATAAATCAGGTTTTAAGCTTGCTATGGAGCATGGACTCCTTAATTAAGTTATCCCAAACTAAAATCCTTCGTTAAATTATCGAGATAATTACATTATCGATTGAGATGAAATATTATTTGAAACTACTCAAGAAATTGCATCGAAACTTCATGGAATTTTCTTGTGCTTGCATGTTTACAACTATCTATAGGTATGTTTGGATACCGCTTATTGACAAAAAATTGAAAACTTATTACTGAAAACACTGTAGTAAAATAATTTTTAAATATGTGCATAGTGCTGTTAGACCCAGAAACGCATTGAAATTTGTGTTTTGCTAAGTTTGGTGAAAAAGTGAACAGTACCCATGAGATCCACTAAAAAACACAAAACACACGGATTGGGCAAAACACCCAATCCAAATGCACGCTATATATTATTTGGACTTAATAGGAATTAATCTTTTAAATGACCAATTAAAATTGAGTAAAACTTTAGATATAATTTCTTAAGTGTAATATATTAAATTATCAAATTAAATTCAAACATTACCCTCAAAAAAAAAAAAATCAAATATATAGTTACATTGAGTTTAATTGTTCTTGAAAAATGTGACATTTTTTTTTATATAGGTAACATGTTTAAGTTTCATTGATTAGTACAATCGTATGCTTAAATTTAATTAAAAAAATCTAAGGTACAATATTTAAAGAATTATATATAAATTTTGCCTATTAAAATTAATTAAGATCCCTCTCAAAAAAAAAAAATAATTAAGATATTCCTATAAGAGCATGCCTTTGGTACACCTTTTTTAATAAAATAAAAAATAAAAATAGTGCTCTTAAGAGATAAGATTCTAATGGTCTTGCAATCTTTGCTCGACAATTGTTAAAAGGAAAATGTTAAAGTTTTACCAAGTTTTTTTTTTTTTTTTTTGGGAGTAGCTTACGTTTATTATATATTCTACTATAAATTTGTTCAAAAATTGTAGTTGCTTGCAATTGCTCAAAACCTCGTTAAAACTAAGAAAAATCAAAAGAAAGTGACGTTACCAAGGTTTGCTTTTTCTTTTTCTTTTTTTTTTTCTTTTGTTTTTTCTAGAGAAAAAAGGTGCTAGTGCTACATGTGGGAAGGTTTGCTTTTTTCAGAGAATGGATGTACTAGTATAATTAAGAATCAATCATTTGTTCAAAATTAGATTTTTATTTTATTTTTTATAACTTGATAATCCTATTTTGATACAACAAATACATATAATTCAAGGAGATATTTTTGTGGGAGCGTCTATTACACACTATTTGCACGCATAGACATGGTACACACACTAAAAAATAAGGTTGTGTACAGACATTTCCCTATTTTCTTACTTCGGAATTTATCCATGTATGACAGCAATTATAGAAAGTGCATCTCCCAAGCTTTGGAGGTCGACGAATTGAAATCTGCAGAGACAAGCCTGAACTGGCCTGGGTTATTCTCATCCTTTTTCTCCAAACGGAAACACAGTGCTCTCTAGCTCTTAGAAGATGATATATACTAGCAGTGGATTGGTCAGTAATAAACTATTATATATAGAAGCAAAGAATATAAGCTAGGCACTATTCTCCAGCCTCTCCTGGTGCCTCTTCAAAGAAAGCTGCTTCTGCATCATCATCTGTTTATGGAACCTCTTTATGAAAAGGTCTGCCACGCGGTCTATCTCGTTTTCCAACATGAATTCTTCCCCTGCTTCTTCCTTTGAGTTCTTCACCAAGTCTATCACTGACTCTCCTGGATCTTCGAAGTCCAAATCCTCTGAATAAAACAGCGAGTGAGTCAGGTCGGGGTACCTGTCATTTTTCTGTACATCTGCCTCTTCTGTGTGAGTTGGGTCGGGGAGGTACTTGTGAGCCATGGCATCAAGGTTGTCTTTGTACTGTACTATGGCCTTGTCTTGGTCTACCAAATCGTCTTCAGAATCGTTGGAGTACTCTTTGTCATGATGATGATGGCTAAGCAAAGCGTTGAGCTTGTGAGAGATGTAGCTCTTCTTCTGGTGAATACTGTGAGAGAGGGAGCTCATGAAGATCTTCTTGTTCTTAAGCAAGGAGAATATAATCAGGCGAGTCTTGATGGCCCTTGTTTTGTTCTTGAGAGCAAGGGTTTTAGCCTTGGCCATGGAGCTCAAAGTGGCTATTATCTGCTTCAATATTGTAGATGCTTTGTTCTTCATCTTTGGCTTAATTACTGTCTTTGGACTGGGAGAAGAAGTACTACAAGCTAGGCTAAGCTCGATCCAGAAACAAAAAAAATATCTGAGACACAATAGAGAAGGATATATTATTGTAAAGATAAGAGCTAAAGAGAGAGAGAGAGAGATTGTGGTACTGAATTTGTACGTTGGACAAGCAAAAGCAAAAGAAGTGGAATTGGCATGAAAGACTAAGAGGTGGGTGCAGTTGCTTATATAGCATTAGCAATGTATGGTTGTATGCCTTTACTCTTTATGATAATTGTGTCATTTTCCTAGGAGACACAGACACTCAGAGAGAGAGGGAGCAAGTGTGAGTGTATAATAGGGAAAGGGTGGGAGCTAAGAAAAGAAAAAGAGAAGTGAAAGCAAAAAAAAGTTAATAAAGTCATGGACAGCTAGCTGTCCCTATTCCATTGGCTTCTTTATGGTTAGGTGGATTCGAACCCTTCTTTTTTTAGTTCACAAATACCAGAAAAGGAGGTGATAGAGACTAGTAGGGCATTCCTTAGCGAGGAGGAGAAATCCAGGCATTATTATTGACCCTTTGAAGGAACTTAACTAGGCCTTCACATCCTTTTTTTTTTTTTTTTCATGTTTTAGATGTTGATTTTTACATTTTTCATTGATTGTAAACATTCATGTAAATTAGGATATATAAATGATTGATTATATCTACTAATTATTATTGACCCTTTGAAGGAAATTAACTAGGCCTTCACATCCAATTTTTTCATGTTTTAGATGTTGATTTTTACATTTTTCATTGATTGAAAACATTCATGTAAATTAATTAGTAGATATAAATGATTGATTAAGGATATTTTTCCCATTAACTTTGGGATAAGATAATGTGACAATTATGAGGAACCCAACTAAGCAAGCATCAAGGCAACTGCTATTGCAAAAATTTGGGAATTATAACTTCGCTTGGTATAGTGACAAAAATAGCCGCATGCTTTTTAGCTTTTGCATAATCGCATCTGATTCTGGGGGCACCACAGTAATCATCCAGTTCTTTGAATTCTATCAGTAACTATAGGTAGAATGGGAATTTTGTTTTTCTTAATCGTGCTGTGTTCAGTACTCGAGGCTGTATACAAGTCTAAAGGTGGGCTGCTTCTTTGAATAATAATTATTGACCACTAAACACTTTTTTAACTCACTTAGTGTACCTACCATTTTTGTGCAAATTCTTACTTGGCCTGCAAGGCTATTGTATACACTAGACAGCACATTCCCCCCCAAACTTAAACTTCTCTAATAACTTCCAGAATCCCAAAAACAATAACGTTCACAAAACTTTGAGAATTAAAATTTTCAATCACCTTTTCAAACAAAATACTAAATGCATATATAACTATGTATGAGTTTGTGCATGTTCGTGTATATTTATACACAATTGAATTTCATACAGAACAGATTTATGGCTCTATCCCTAAGTATAGATCGAGAGAGATGCTTTTTAGCATTTTAGTGAGTTTGTTTTCCCATAAAATTGTGATTTCTAAGAAAATGAGGGGATTGTCGTTGGCTGTGCATCTGGAATTAGATGAAAAAAAAAAAAAAAAAAAAGTTTGACATGGCACTCAATGGGAAGCTCATCATGACGCATGGATGAAAGGGAACAAATCCAAACAGGTTCTCATGTAGTAGTAATTTAGTAATAACAATAATTTCAAGTCCCACAAATTTTATTTTTTCCCTTTACAATTCCAACATGTACTAGCTTCTTTTTTTTTTTTTTTTTTTTAATGGAAAAAAAGGGTAACAAAGGGTGATATAAGGTGGGATCCCTTTTCGGGTTTGACCATAGTTGTATCCTACTCGCTAGAACTTAACCTATGAAGTAGGGGAGCTCATTAAGCCATAGCCTAACCCAACCCCACCAAAGGCACTAGTTGACATCGAGCCAATGGCCTAAAGAAAATCCTAAGCTCTTTCTATATCAGGACTCATGCTTAGGACCTACCACCCACCAAACCTTAACATGTATTAGTCTATTTATTAGACTATTGGGTTAATTGGAACTATACAATTTATGGTCTTTACTTTTATACAATGATCTTCTTTTCTACCACTTATGGAAGTGGCCTAGTAGTAGAAAGCCCTTGTAATTCATCACCTTGTGAGTATGAGTAGTGGTAAGCTCCACTATTGTGGGAGTTGTCTCACACCATTCATGAATAGAGTTTAAGTAGGTTGAGGATAATGATCACACCTACAAACTCTCTCTTTTTATTATTATCAAATAATAATAATATTAATAATAATAATAATAATTATTATTATTATTATAATGATTTTCTTCTCTTTACACGTGTATGCCCGTGTTTGTCTTCCTCTTCCTTCCTTTTTATTTTATATAAGAGTGTTTGTCTTTGTTATTAAAGTTGTCTCCACCTCAAGATTAAGTTGCAAATGGAACAAGCCTTATCCCAAAGTGGTCTCGTGCAATATATTACTCCTACATAGGTACAATAATGATTTAATTAGAAATAAAGGTTGGAGCATTCATAGATTAAACAAATTAAAACTTAAAAGTACTTGTATAAAGATATAACTTGTTAATATTCAACCCATTAAGATCAGAATAAAAGACATCTAAAATGTCCGTAGGAGGACAATGAAAATTTAACATAATCAACTAGTTAATCTACTCCTTTCCTAACAAAGGCATTTGTACACTTATTTGCTTCGCTATAGCAGTCAGTGATTCACCCTAACTTCAAGAATATGGGAAATGTACAAGAGTAAGAGTAATGCAATCATTTTTATTTTTATTTTTGCTATTTAAGTAAGGAGAAAAAGATGAGACCTAGAGTGATGCTACAATTGTTACATTCAAAGTCTACCATAATGTAATTGATGTCATTTGTTTAGACTTTCCATCAGAAAAAGCTTCCGAAATAGGGAATTGAATCCATCTTTTTTTTCCTATCAAAATATTGACTTTTAAACAAACTTTTTGTTAATATGAGAGGTCTATATTCATGAACCTAAATATTTCAAAAAAATCAACAGTTGCAAGTACAATAATTTCAAGATTACAGAAAGATTGAAAGACTAGCTCCAGTACACAACAAAAGATGGAAAGTGAGGCTCCCTCTATTCGTCACTCTGAAAAGTTAGGAAAAGTTGAAGTAGATAGTATTTAAAATTTTGGGTAAAACAAGTTTGTATTGGATTACTTTGGAAAGGATAAGCTCGTGTTTTTGGTGCACTATGGCCTGTAAATATCTGTCACAAAAGTTGATAAAGCCCATGGATAGTGCCTTCTAATTCTTCCACTCTAGGCTGATTCTAGCTAGCTAATTTTCTTTTATAACATGAATTAGATTACACAAATCGACGAAAAGCAATTATTCTGACTATTAAAATCTATCTATAAAGTCGAAACACATTTTTCTTCTGGATTTGGTTTAGTTAGTTTTAATCCAAGCAAAACCACGTGTGAATGGTTGTCATAACATTGCAAAAGCACATGGAAGGCATGTGTGAGTGTGACACACAATGACCAAAATAATAACGTTGGAAATCTTACATAGTTTTCTTTTTTTGATAAAGAGAGAACTTTCATTAAAGAAGACAAACATCCATCTTCCATGCTTTCCAAACTGAAAGAGAGAGGGATTAATTATTACTTACTAAAACTGAGTTAAGGAACCTTACTTAATTACACTCAATAAACTAGTAATCAGTATGGTAACAATAATCAATCAGTAATTTGTTCTTTAAAAAAAAAAAAAAAAACAAAACAAAACAAAACAAAACAAGACAAAATTGTAGCATTGTCTCGTGGCTCCTTTAAGTTTTAGGTCCTGAATCCTGATATTAATCAATGGGATACTTAAAAACAGGCCGGACCAGGACCTATTTATGTATTTTAAATTAAGTTTGAGCTGTTTCTCAAAAATGTAATAATTATAATAAGTTAGTTCTGGGCTTTGATCAGCACTACATTTAATTTTGTATCGTGGGCCAGTATGAGCTCAACTTGGCCCGACCCATATGCACCCACATTACCACCAAAATAAAATCCAATAGACAGAAATTTTAAACCCCAATACATCAAAATGTCAATCAGTTTCTAAATGACATAATAAATTAATATTCTAAAATCTCAAAGAATTTACACACGCATATATATAGAGAGAGAGAATTACACCAAATGTAATTTTTCAAGAGTTAAAATATTCACATAAAGCTTATTTTAAAATAATAATTTATTTTCTCTATTTTGACTAACCACTTTTCAATGAACATTCACATTTAATTCTCAATTCTATACTCTATTACGTTAAAATATTTATTTATTTTTGTTATTATTACTTCCTCAAATCATCTCCTTCTCTCCTACACCATTTGCGCCATCATTAATTTCTCCCGAATCATCTCCTTCTCTCTCAAATCATCTATGCCACCACCGCAATTTTCGTTGTAGAAAGCACTTCCCCATTTCATCCACACTACTCTTATTTTATGTTAATAATAATAATAATAATAAATTTATAAAAAATAAAAATAAAAACAGTCAAGTAACTTATAAACAAAGTTTGAACTTATTCAGAAAAAAATAAACTAATATTGAACACGTAATCTAATTTGGTAATAAGCTCAAGTTCAACCCTATTAAAATAATTAATAAATGAATCATCTGAATTATTGATACTTAGCTCAACTGGACACTTTTACCGTTCTATTTGTCACACTTTCATAATTGATAAATTTCCTATCGCATAACAAAGAAGATTCTCACGACTAAATTGGGAAGACTTTAATCGTTGAACGCGAAACTTTCTCTATTAATCATCATCTTTCTACACCTATTCACTGATTTGGACGCCACTCTTGGAAAATGGCAATATGGCATCGGATGTATAGATTGGGCCTAAGTCAGTAAATTGTGTCAAATGTGGCTGAAAGAGAAACCCATTTAGCTTTGAGTTTTGGACTTAATTCCTCTCCTTGAACTAGGGTCCACAAGTTGGCTAATCCCATTGTGACATGAGGCTAAACCTAAGAAAAGGCCCCGGCCACAGGTGCTTTCTATATTTCCTTTTTCTTTCTTTTTTCATTTTTCTTTTTTTCCTTTTTTCCTTTTTTTTTTTTTTTTTTTTTTTTGTGGTGGCTTTGTTATGATGTTTGATGACTATTTTCCTCATTTTGTAACCTTTTTTTTTCTTCTATAATTCAATAGTTACAATGGTTGGATTTGAAACTTAATGTCTTAAAAACAAGAAAAGTACTCAGCTAATTGAACTACAAGACTTTTTAGCGTCCTTTTTATCACTTTTTTTTAATAAATAAAAATTATAAAATTATAATTTTTTTTTTCAGTTATATCACTTTAAGCAAAACCAATGGCGAAGCTAGGATTTCAATTTATAGAGGGAAATTAAAAGACAATATATATATATATATATATATATATATATATATAAAATAGCCTAAAGAAAAATAAATCAATCAATATTAATAATAAATAAATAAACAACAGTAAAGAACTATAATTGTTATAACATTTTATTGTGTCTCTAACATTACTTATTATTATTATTATTATTATTATGTTATATTGTGTATAATATTAATATGGGGCCCATTGATTGAGTTGTTGTGGCTGGTTTGAAAATTAAAAAAAAAAAAAAAAAAGGATCGGGGAGAAAATATAAAAGAGTAGTAGAAATGGTGTGATGTGGTGAAATCATGTGTGACAATGGCTTTCAAGAAGTGAGAACTGTGTCTTTTTCTTAGGTGCTAGGCTTATTGATTCAGTAATATAGGTTGGGTTATTGTGGGAATGCTACTTTGTTTTTTTTCTTTTCTCATGTCAGGAAGGGCAAGACCTTAAAAGAGTTAAAGCTGTTGTTCATTTAAAAGACATTTTTTGTGGAGTCAAGGGGGCACTCCCCCATCCACAACTCCTCTCCCGGGCTCCGCCCCTGAGCAAGGCTCATCTCAAAAAAAAAAAAGGCTCATAACATTACCTCTCTCTATTATATGTTTAAAATATTTGGTATATAATCAATTTGTTCTGATACTATTAAGTGTTAACATTTATTTCTAAACGGTCTATCCTGTTACATGCAAACATATACTCAAAATAAAGAAATTAACGTGGCAACGAAAATATCTTTTTCATACTTTCAAAAAATTTAAATAATTATAATTATAATAAAACGTTGGTCATTATATGGAGAAGCTCAAATAAAATATAAAATATAAATGAACTTCAAAGTTTGGTCAAGGATTTGAGTGGGCTTTTGTTCCCTTTCTAATTTATCACATTGTTAACTAGTTTGATTGGCCTAAAACACGGAAAGTAAACACAGTTAAACAAACAAAAGTCAGTCCCTTTGAAGTGACGGAAAAGGAATGAAGAGTGTTAAAAAGTGTGGAACCCAGTGGGAAAAAAAAAAGGAAAGAACCTGCCAGCTTCTTCGTCTTCGCCATCGTTATCTTGTCAATTTCGTAGTGCTTGCCATCAGAACCAAAAATGAAAAAGAAACTTTAGCTTTTCCCGTACTTTATGCGTTGAAAAGTTGAAATTAATGGGGGAACTTCGACCGTACTTTCTGCCTCTCTAATTTTTTTTTTTTAATAATTTTTTTTATAGTGCCTTTATAATTTTTCTATTTTTTAAGTAAAAAATAAAATTTTTTATGTGAACTCGTTAACTTCACGTCATATGACATGCAATGGATAATATCACATTTAATATTATCATGTGCAAAATATATTCGTTGAAGCGATATAGCTCGAACAATTATATTCTTGCCAAGTATCATATAATGCGACAAGAGGACTCCTAGCCTCCTAGCACCAAGCAATACCTTGCATGATTGAGCCTCTATCTATAATTTAATTACCACACAGATCACTGGTGTTTCGCATGAAATTTCTAGGCATATATAGAGAAATTTGATGTGCTTAAAGCTCTATATAATATGAAGTATATATATATATATATTATATGGTTAGATTTGGATAAAATATATATGCAATACAAGACCAACTTGGCCGTAGCCAAGCGTGCTTTCGTCCATCTTTCTTTCGCTTTACCTGTTGGCTGCTATTATTGTTTGATTTATTGTGTATTTTGGTCCGTGGTGTGGAGTGTGCACTTGTCGAATGATTAATTGTATTAAAATTGTTATTCAAACACTGCCCAATGGGCCTACTGTCATCCCAATAAAATGATGACTTTTATTTAATGTTTTGTGTATTTCCTTGTTTTATTATTTTCTGTATTTATGTGATTTTTTATTTTCGAAGTGGTTTATAAGTAAAGAAGGACGACATTTAGAATTCTCCTTAAAAATATACCGATTTAAAAGAGATTTTTATTATTATTATTATTAAAAAAGAGAGCCCAAATTTAAAAGAGGTTTTAGTGGAAAATTATTGAAAATGAGCTAATTATCTTTGTAACCTTGACATATTTTTAGCACGAATCATGAAATATGTACGAGTTTCTTATCAAATTGTTGCTGGGTGCACGAGTGCATTAGGTCCAACTCACATGAAATTAATGCCCACTACAAGCTTGTTGCTTTTAATAATATTAGAGAAAATATCATCTTACACTTGTTTAAATATATATATTTTTAAAAATAACTGCAATATGCTAATAATCTATGTTTACATCTATATTTAAAACATAAAAGTGAGTGCGAAAATATAAATGTAAAAAAGTGGATTTAAAGTTTTATTAATTAATATGACCATTCAAAAAAATAAAAATAAAAAATTAATAAAAAGAGATGTTGATGCTGCTAATATAAAATCAAGGCCACTGTGTAGTGTGTGCAATTAAAAGAAGAGAAGGCAGCCGTATAAAGAAAGTGCAAGCCGCACTCGTAGTGCGGGTGCAAAAAGGAAAAAGAGAGAAAAATAATGTGTGAAAAAAACTGAGATATTTTTTTAGATGGAAAGATACATTAATTTGAAAGTTTTTTCACATATAAGTGTTGTATTTAAAGTGAGCAAAGATCTCAAGTGAGTTCATATTAATTTCTAAAGAGAATTCATTATTATATTTGTGGAGTTTACAAGCTTGAGAAAAAATTGTAATTGATTATTATATTTGCGAAATTCATTATTATATTTGTATTCGAAGTTTGTTTTGTGATTTTTCTTTTAAAGATAAAAATTTTCCATATAAATAATTATACTGTTGTGTATGATCGATATTTTGATTTGATACTTTTGGTGATAATATATTTTAAAGATTGATTAAAATTCTTAATTGGTTTCCTTAATTCATATAAGACTAGGTTGTGGCCCAACAGCAAATAGTATGATGATTTTTATTTTTAAGCTGATCCTGTTGAATTACACCAAAAAAAAAAAAAAAAAAAAACCTAACTTGAGTTATTAATTTCCTCTCACAATCCATTTATTTATTAGATTAGAGAAATATTGTTATTTTATTAACTCTTAATTATTGGACAATCAAGCTTAAATTAGTATTCATCTACGCGGTGACCACCAACTTCTCTGTGTTCCAGCTTTCAGTTGAAGAGGTCAACCATGAACCATAAAGACCTAGACAGCCATTGTTCTGTCTCTTGTCCTTCTAAACCTCGTTTAACTTCTCCATCATACCACGTTAAGACAAGACATTAAACATTGGAATTGACTTGAATCTCTCATTTCCCCTCTTTAAAGCTACTAAACTTATCTAATTCCCTACTGGTATCTTAGACTTTCAAGGTTTAAATTTCTTTTCTTTAAGGTAACTATCTCAAAATTAATAAACAATTTTTTTAGAAAAACCCTACTCAACTTATAAAAGCCGACCAATGCATTACGCTCGCGGTTTATAAACGCTATAATAGCTCGATTTTAGTTCAATTTTAAAAAAAAATTTTGGGAGCATCTATAAGACTATATCTTTGATACTTTTTCAAAAAATGAGAGAGCCTCATTAATGCAGAAAATTGAAAGATGTAATGTAACAATATGAGTACGTGAAGAATGTCTCTGTCTATTCACATTGATTATACCAAAAATGTCATTAATACAGGCAGGCTTAGTTGCTAATTTAATATAAAATTGAAATGAATTTCCCATTACTTAAAAAGATACACATACGCTCCCATTGTGTGCTAATATATGTGAACCGTTGGAAAAGCAAACACATTAATTTGATATTCCTCCCTCCGACCAACACTAGTCCACTTTATTTAGAATTTTCAAACACTGTGTTAGCTGTATTGAACTTCAGCAACTCAACTAATATGTTTAAGGCTATAGGCTTATAGCATATATTATAAGATGTGTATTCTTTTTCTGTTTTTACTTTTTACAGACTTTATTAGTTGAATTAACTAAAATTCATATAGTCAAGCATTTTATAGTTTAATTGATTAGTATATTATGTTGTTTCTAATGAAAATATCCTGAATTCAAATTTTTACTTTCTGTCGTAAATATCAAATTATTAAGATTAAAAAAATCCTAGGACCCACATGTGCGCTTCAATTTTTTGATAACAAATGTTTTCTTCCTGTGTTGCCTTCTTTTATTTCTCTCAAATAAATCAAAAGGGAAATAGGGAAATTAGGAGGAGCGCTCGTTGGGTCCATATGATTATAACAGCAATGTTTTTCTTTAAAAAATTATTAATCCTTTATTATAATCATTAGAGCTTTATCATCTCCCAGCTATAAAATCCAACCAAATTCACCTTCAATGAATCATAGGGTTTTCTTTTCTTCTGCGAGGTCTACCAAACCTCGCAGGAACAAGAAAAGAAAACCCGCCCAATCCCCTTCTCATCATCAAAACCTTCTTATATTCCATTCTTCTTTGTTGTTCTTGTTTTTATCATTGCCTTTACTCTAAAGAGCGAATTGAACAAGCTCGCTCCTAGTCATATAATATAAACCAAGTAGTGTTCGTTTTTCAAGTGTTGTGTCATGGAAGTGCATTCTCCAGTGATAGCCAAGAGGCTATGGAACGTGTTGAGGGTAACATTCTTCATGATAAGGAAGGGATTGATATCAAAGAGGAAGTTGATCATGGACATGAACTTGATGATGAAGAGAGGAAAGCTCTTGAGGAAATCATTAAGCAACCTCATGTTTCATCACCACCACTCCAAGAACATGGCACGTGCTGGCTATGGCATACAGGAATACGAATTCTCTTGCAGCAACAGCCCTAATCCTGTTTTTTTCCACCTGCCGAAGCGTAAACACCATTACTTCCCTTGCATCAATGCCCCTGAAGTTCTTGAAGAAGTAGAAGAACCACTACCTCCACCTCAACAAGAACCTAAGGCTGTTGTTTTGGTCCCCAAGACCCCGGAGTACACTTTCAACTTCCGGTTTGATCATGCATCTGATTTTGCTTCCGGCGAGAAGCGTAGCCCTTTGCTGTCTCCATTTTCTGTAAGGGTATCTAATTATTCATCAGAGGATGAGAATGAGGGTGAAAATGAACAAGTTGATCATGAAGCTGAGGAATTCATCAGAAGGTTCTATGAGCAGCTAAGGGTACAAAGCCATAGGCAATTGCTGCAGTACCAGGATTTGCAATATGAGCAAATGCTTGCTAGAGGAACTCACTAATTAAGTGTATTATGTATCATCATGCATCCTCATAGATCCATTTTGGATCTACCATTCTCATATTTCACATACATATTGTAAATTTTTTGTGAACTTTTTTCTTTCCCATCCATTTGTTTGCATATATATTAGTATTTCTTCTAGTTATTGGGGATCTTAATTAATGGATATGGGATCATGATGATAGTGTAATGTATGGATTTGTAACGTTGGAATGTCCTCCACTTTAGTTTACTTTAATGGTGAGCTATCACAGTAGGTATTTGGAATGTGTTTGATGAATGATGGTGGACATTTTGAAATATTATGTTTTTTTTTTTTTGTTTGGTAGTGCTTTCGCCTTTTAGGCCCACCGATGCTCATGTGCTTTTACCAACCCAACCACTTTTACATGCTGCGAAAATCATTTGTTATCTGTGTAATAGCCAATGACCATAAGAGGAGCTCTGTGGTGCTTTGCCTTTTCTACTAGTTGTTGTCCTGTTAAGAATTATTTCTGTTCATTGTGTAGAAATTTAGGAATGTGAAATTAAAGCTACTTTTCTAATTCATTTTTTCCTTTCCATTAGGACCGATATGTTTCAATCAACAAGGTATCCCGACAACATAAATAATGTATTGCACCTTTTAGTCTGGCCTGTTTAAGATTGGACAACTCACCATGAGGATAGGTGGATGCCTTATAACTTAAGAGTTCACTTACCTAATGTTTGGATGGAATTACCCCCAATACTAAAATACATTTAGTCCATTATCTCTAATTATTTTAGGATCACAGCCAATTTTACTATCATATTCACAATATTTCATGTGATAAATTATGACTGACTATCTACTTCTTTCATATAAATCAACTAATTTTTTTTTAACTACTCATAATCAGCCATATCAATAATTGTGAAAATGGGTGTAGAATTGATTGTGGTCTTAAATTTTTTCTAATATTTCTCTCCTTCCCATTTTCTTATATTCCAAACACACCTTTAGTACAGATAATCCGCAAAGAGAAGTGCAACCAATTCTAGATTTGAATAGTACTGGAGGTTGAGGGATATTCCCATTTGAAGAGCACAGGAGGTTCGAGGGATATCCCAATGATTTGAAGTCCCCTCCCTCTATTTGCCTATTGGAGGGTTAAAAAAATAAAGGGTGAATAAAAGTAGGGTTTTCTTAGGCCAATTGAGTATTTGGGCTATAAAATATGCAAAGCTGCTTGGAACTCAATGGTGTAGTAGATACGTGAAGCAAAGTCTCCCCTTTTGCTTTATTTGGAAGGAGGGAATAACTGAATTGTGAAGTAAGAGTAGACCACTAATCACGATGATTATGGTTTAGGTTACTTCTATTCCCTTCATTGTGATATAGTTGAAATTTTTTCAGATTTGAAAACTACTTGCTGGGATGTTTCCTCTCACCAATTTAAAACATTAGAATTGGGAATTTTGGGTAACGAATTTCAAAGGAAGCTGTGTAATATGACAAACAAATGTTGGCAAAAGAACTAACATAATGGGGCTTTCGTTTTCCACAGTCCACACAATAGAACTTTCAATCCACTTTCGCACTCCCTTCACAATTATTTTGGCCATTGATCAAGTAAGAATGAAGTTGAAAGTGACTTCTGTATCCTACTTATGAATCACAGTTCAACCATTAATTTAAAAGAAAATCTCATTACACACTCGTTATTGTACACTACATACATACTTCTTTAAAAACAGTGTAAAATTGTGAAATCATAACACTTTTATTTGAAATCATGTTTTTAAAATATGATTTCAAAATGAGTGTGTACGAAGCATGCAATAACAAGTGTGTGATAATCATTACTTTAAATTTAAAGCCACCCTTCCTCCCTGCAAAGAGGCAAGCAAAGCACTTACATACTTTCCTAAGTAATTGTACCAATTAAATTGATTAAATCCACAATCTGGCATTCCAAATTAGGAAAAGTGAAGGTCACGAATTTGATTTCATTTATCAGGGCCGGCATTTCAAACTCTACGTTGAATCAAGTATTAGGAGAATATAAGTTCAGTACCGATGTGCCCACATTGAGCTGGACTAAGAACATCAAAGTTGTATAATATAATATCCAGGTGAGCAGCTCTGTTCAACATATGTCTAGCTCCTTTTTTTAGCTTAATTTGTGAATTGCGATGGACAAGTACTCATTTTTATTCTCTTGGTAGGCTTAGAAGGAACAGGAATCCATGGTTGCTGGAATGTCAAATTTCCAACAACCGGGACTGAAGCTAAATGGTATGCTATACCTTATCTCTTTTAGTTTTGTTATTACATGCTTTTCTGTCTTTTTATTATTTTTTTAAAGTATTTCATTAAAAGAAAAATTATACAGAAGCACGGGGACTTATCACTTATCCCAGCCAGATTCATACAAGAAATAAAACAAAATTGGATCTAGCATTAGCCCAACATAAGCATGGCCTACAGCCACAAAGGTACAATGAAATTCCAAGACAGTCGAAGAAACAAAAGAATGCGTTTTCTTTGGGGCTCAGTAGGGGAGGTAAACTACTTAGCCCTCTGATGTTTACCGACAGTCTGCTATTATTTGAAGGATCTATGCAATTTGCTCGGATAGTTAAGTCAATCCTTGACTGGTACTGTAATTTTTCAGGGTAATTTGTAAACCTTCAAACATCTTGAGTTTAAATTAGTCCAAACATCAATGACCAAAAAAAAAAATTGAGATTGGTGATCCGTTAGCAATCAAGATGACTACAGTCCTTGTTACCTACTTGGGATTAAACATGAACTTAGCAAAAATGGAAAAATATATATTTCAGGACATTTTTGCTAGAAATCTAGGAGAGCTAGGCTGTCATCATCTTGAGCGCGAGTTGACATTGATCAAGTCAGTACTCTAGGTTTCTCCAATCTATACAATGTCATTCTTTAAGCTCCCTTAGAGCATTTGCAGGAAGCTTGATTCTATACTGTGTAAATTTATTGGGAGGGGAGGAAAACTAGGAAGATGCATCTGACTAGCTGGGATAACCTTTGTCTGCCAATATATCAGGGCAGATTGGGATTGAGAAAAACTGAAACTCTTTTTTAACCAAACCATGGGAGCTAAACAGTTTTGGCACCTACAACACATACCAAATTCATTACTAGCTAGCAGTGACCCTCACTGTTCAATTGTAAGTTTGTAACTTTGTAAGGTAGCAACCAATGCAACATGGGCTGGAGAAGTATTATGGCATGTATATATTTTTTTTGGAAACAGTAATATGGCAAGTAGATGATCTGTATTAACACATTCAACTTGGTTAGTTGGAATGGTTCATCAATCCCTCTCAGGCATGATCATTGGCTGAAAGCCTGAAACTATAACCAAAATTCTATTGGGAGGGCTGCATCACTCAGCTGAGTTAATAAATTAATTGACCATCAGTCAACTCAATGGAACTATGCTTTAGTATATAAATTATATGAGCCTCAGGTAGAAATAATGAAGCTTCCTCTCTCCAGATTGGAGCTGACGACAGGTTGATCTGTCCTCAAACTATATCAGGGCAATTCAGTTAAAAAAAATACCTATTGGCTTTACCACTCATTGAGCTCTTATAATCAATTCGTGATGAATGAGTATATGCCTATTATTTGGAACTCAAACTGGAAATTAAATATGCCTTTCAAGGTTATTACTTTCTTTTGGAAGCTCCTGAATAATAGCTTCCCAGTGAGAAAGCATGGAAAGAAGACTACTCACTGATGCAACTTGCCCCTTCTATTCCAGGGCAGAGCAAACACTTGATCATTATTTTATTTCTTGTGATGCTGTGCATGCAGTATGATTTGGCTCCCCATTAAAAATTAAGAATGAATGTTTGGAACCAAAGCCATCAAAGATTGGATGGTTAGCTGGCTTAAGAGAGTGAGAAAGGATAAAAACCAACAGAATCATTTCATTGCTATAGTGGCCAACACTCACTAGACTAATTTGGCTTCATAAAAATAAAGTACCATATCAAGAGGTGCAAGTAAACATTAACACCATTCTGCAACACAGTGCCCAACTTCCTGCTCTATGTAGGGATGCTCAAGTAGCAGGAGGTATCTAGAGCTCTTTATGGTAGACACTCAACAGTTATGCAGTTTATCACTACTGGAATGCCCTCATCATCAATGGAGGGGTGCTGATTTTCAGCAGAGAAAAGAACAGCTCCTTTTCTTACTGCTGTTTTAGCTGGAATGTGCCTCATAAAACTACTACAACACTATTGGCTATTAGAGAAACTTTAATTTTGCTCAGAAATATGAACCAAACTGGTGTAAATATCCTTACCAGTTGCAGAGAGATGTGCCAATTGGGAGGTCAAAAGAGAAAAGGGTGCTGTCCTATGGGATCTTTGATGGCTAACAGAAACTGTGGCTCCAGTTTGGTTCGTAGCTAAGCTGAATGATATGAACCAGAGTAGATTAGCAGCTGAAGCCTCATGCTTGTTCATTCACCTCTCTTGGCATCCAACCAAATCCCTTTTTAACTCATCTTCATTGTTTGATCCCCTATTTTCCTGCTTTTGTACATTTTATACATTGTACTGATGTAGTGAGCTGATATATGTGGACTTTGGCTTTGGTATCAACAAAACAAAAAAGAGAATGCATTGTACCAGCATCAAAGACAGCACATGGGAATTGCCAGGCTCTCTGCAGCCATCTGTTCTTATCATCTTTCTGCACTCTTTTAACATTGTTCTATTTGATCCACACAGAAGATATATATAACTCATGTGCGGGTTTCTGTTCATTAACAGAAGTCCTTGAGTTCCCTTCCTTTCATATATGGAAGAAAACACAAGAAAGCATCACTGTGCATATAATTGAGGGCAAGGAATTCCCCTTATGACCCAGAACCACCTGCAAAACCATAGCTGCTCAGCAGCTGCTACTCCAATAGAGGTTACACTTTTTAGACACGATTCTATATTCTCTCACTATAAGGGTATAAGAACAAGTGATACATAACTTTACCAATCAAATATGTACCATATGCAATGCCCCTTTCACATGCATGTGAGAGGGCATTTATTATACTTGTAAAATAATATACCACCTCCTTCAACAATCAAGTTGCAAGACATAAATACCCGTTGGTGGAAATTATGCACTGAACTACCAAGTGCCAAACACATGATGGAAGAGACTCTAAGCATGGCCTTTTTGAACCACACAATATAGCACCAGTTCATCCTTTGTTTGTAATGTCTGTGACCTTCCCAGGTTTTTTTAACAGAGTATTTTCCATCGGCTGCTTAAATCCAAATAATGTGATGTTTCTTCCCCTCAAAGGGCTTATAATTTAATGACCTTTATGGTCACATTTCAAATTTCCCAAAAAAAAAAAAAAAAAAAAAAAAAACACTTAAATTAGACATTCCAACCAGCTGCAGTCATTGGGTACCTATGAAGCCTTCAAAGTAGCCTCCTTAAATCCACTTAACTTTCATGTGATGGAAATATAATCCTTTATAATTATAGAAAATAAATATTTTTCTTTTTCTGGGACATAAGAAGCACTATTTCAATGGGACATTGAGTTAAATTTCCCCTAATTTGCATGACATGGCTGCTCCTTGCCTTTTTTATCCCTTCTTACTAAATTTTATATCGTGTTTTACAGTAAAGTAGCCGCTTCATGCCTAAGAAAACACCATATCATGAACCACATGTAGTTCTCAATGAAGTGGCTGCTTCATGCCTAAGAAAGCACCATATCTTGAACCATTTAAAGTTCTTTCTATGTACTAATCAGCCTTCCTCCGTGGCGTTCAGTCACCATCACTATTGACCGCATCAATAACCTCAAAATGAAATCTAGACTACCAAACTAGCATCTCATTATGTCTTGCTGGTGCATTGAACAATGAAGCTGAATGATGTTTTAAGTGGCTAGTACACTTTTGTTTACCTTCACATACTATGTGGCATTCTGTTTTACAAACTGACTCAGATTTGTTAAATTCTACACAATATCAAGAAATTCACTCCTTTAGCAGAATTAGAACATGTGTGGAGATACTGCAACAAGGTTTATATGCTTTCTAGAAGTACTAATTGAGAAGAAAAGACTATTTCAAGAATTCTCAATGTACTATTTGAAACCCATCTGTGAATGGCAGATCCCAATCTTTTTATGCTGATATATGCCAGTTATCAATTACTAGAACTTCATGAATCTGGATCCGTAAAAAGGCCTTATACACAGAGCTTAATAATTATATACCATATCGATACCATAACCAACAAAAAAAAAAAAAAAATCATAGTCAGTGCACAAAGCTCCCATTTTTGCATGGTCTAAGAGATGATTGGTAGGCAGCCTCACTGATTTTGGACCCAAAACATCTATCACCATATGATGCCATAAATGATACACAAATAATGAGCTAACAGTAGCACAACAACATTTCAAAGGTTAAGACCATTAGCTAAAACTTTTCCTACAAGCCTCCTCACCTGCCATTCCAGAAAGAAGCATGTGGACCATAATAACCATGACCCCCTCCAAATTTGTGCGGGTCAGGATAAAAAGGCGGCCCATGTAGCATTGGAGGTGGCCGCGGCGGCGGCGGAGGTGGTGCATAATAAGCATCTGGTGGCGGATGGTAAGCTTGGGGTGCATAAGAGTGAACTTCTTGTGGCCTAAAAAGAGGTTCCTCCGAGTGGTTGAGCAATTCAAGAGATGGGTAGTGAACTTCTTCTAATGTGGGATAATGAATCTCATTCTCATGTGAATACTGTTGTTGGTGATCATGAATTATTGGAAACCCAGTTATGTTACTTCCGCAACTAGTCCCATTATTCTTTCCCTTTCCATTTACCTTGTAAGAGAAGCTCAATACGCCATTGGGTTTACCTTCATAAGTCCGAACCTGGTAGTTCACGATCCGGACAACACCGTTTGATTCTTCGAGGAGATCCTTGAGGGGCACATGGACTTCACCGATGTCCTTGTCTCCGAACATGACACCTTGGTGGCGCAGATCAAAATGAACAAACACATGATCGCAATCCTCGACCGGAACCTGGTGCAAATCAAAGCGCATCTCGTGGTTCCATTCAGCATCCCCATCGCCTTCGCTGACAGTGGGAGTTCTCTGTTGCTGTTTGGGCTCCAGTTTTTTGTTGGGATCATAGCTGACAAGTGAGACAAGTGCGTAGACTGAAAGTTTCTGGAAGAAATTGAAACCTCTCACATCTTTGCAGGACATCAGTTTGAGTTCCATGGACTCTGATTCCATGATGATCCTTATTGCCCTTTGGTAATGATTTTATTTTTTCTCTGGAATTTCTAGTACAGACCGCACAAAATGAACCTATGACTGTGCTAGGAGGAAAGTCATGTGGGAAATAACTTGTATCTGTACATACCATAAAGTTTAAGATTTTTATTTCATTCTAGTTAAAGAATATATGATTTTTTTTTTCTCTTTTATTTTTATTTAATTATTGAAAATTGATAGTTATTATTTTATTATAATTATATTTGTACATGGAAACTATTTATTTTATCATTTGAAAAAATTACGGTTGTCTAGGATTTTAATTGAAGGTTTAAATGTAGAATTCAATTTAATTTTAATTAAAATGTATTAAGCTCTACAAATATATATATATAGAGAGAGAGAGAGAGAGAGAGTAGTCAGTAACTCGTGCAATGCACAAATAAAATTAACAAAATATGATTTTTTTTTTATCTCTTTTATTTATTTTTTGTCTAATTATGAAATTTGATAATATGGTAATCATTGTTAGGAATTTATTATTTATATTTATTTTAAGTAGATGGTGAGGAGAGAGGGGGGAGCAATCACACTCACACACATAGGACACCTAATTATGGTAATTATTTTTAAGTTTACAAAATATGATTTTCTTATTTCTCTAAAAAAATATGAAATTTGATAATTATTAACTTCTATATTTATTAATTATATTTGTGGAATTGTGAACAATCTGTTCTACAATTAAAAAAAAAAATGATGTGTCAATATTTTAATGGAGGTTTAATTTTAGAATTAAATTTAAAATCAATTAAAAATTTATTAGAATAATAACACGAAAAATAGTGAAGCATCAAAATGTTATGTGGCACTTTATGTATAGGTTACCGACTAGTAATATATATTAATAAAACTGAAGAACATTTATTTTTGGTTGACTTTGTAATCTTGTGTCATATCATCATATACTATATAATAAAAGTTGAGCTTAAAAACCATGGTTATGTCAAGTGACTTCACAAAATTACAACAATATTTTAAATAAAAACAATTTTTTAAATAGAGACAACAACTTATTTGCTCTTATCAATTTCTTTAGATAAAATAACAGTAAGTGTTTTAACAAAACATGTAACATGCATCTAAGTTTTAGTCAATAAAAATAATAACTTATTTGTTCTTATCAGTTTCTTTAAATAAAGTAATAATAAATGTTTTAACAAAACATGCAACATGCATCTTAGTTCAAAAATTTAAATCTTACTCTACAAATATAAATGCTTGTGGAGTGTGGGGGGTTTAAGTCTCCAGGAATGAGCTTCATACACATATACACTTAGATTATGTTAGAATAAAAATTCTATTTTGTATAAAAAAAAAAAAAAAATCCTACTCCAACTAAAAATCTATTATCAAAATTTCAAAACTTATATATATTCACCAATAGTCTTTCCATAGAATCTTTTTTTTTTTTTTTTTTTTTTCGAGTTGCAACTTACGCATATGTATTTGTATAAATTGTATTTGAAGGATATAGATGTTGTATAGATTCATAGAAATTGATAAATTTATACTCTCTCTCTCTCTCTCAATTTTTTTTCCTAATAAACAACTACTTTCATTAATTATTAAATTATTTTTTTTATTAATTTTGAGGATATATTTCCTCAAATTAAGCAATAAAATTAACAATAGATTAATTTACATAAAAATTTATCTTTTAAATTTAAAAATTTTAAATTATATTCAAACTAAAAGTCTATTATAATTTTTTTTAATTTCCTTCCCTAGAAAAAATAAATAAATAAATTCTAAACTGAAATCTTGAATCCCACCCAACACCCCACACTTTTTTCCCCTCAAGGTGCATCTTACATTTTATTAATTATTAGGATATATTTCCTTGAATTTAGGGATGAGATTTTATTATAATTTAATTTACCTAAAATTTTATCATCTAAGTTTCAAAAATTTAAATTGTATTCCAACTAAAAATCTATCATCAAAATTTAAAAACTTACATATATTCACCAATGGTCTTTCAATAGAATCCTTCTTGCACCTCACATTTTTGTTTATTTTTCTGTTTTTGTTTTTTTCAAATTGCAACCTACGCTTATATATTTGTATATGATAGTTTTGATTAAATAAATTCATCTTACTTATTGTTATTTGTTTCTAAATTTTCATATATTGGTATTATGTCAAAGGAAGTCTACTATAAAGAAGCAAAACAAAGGACACTCATTTAAGTTCTTGATTTCTCTTGGGTAAGATTTTTATTTTAAAATTATGTTTGTGCTCTGTGTTAATTTCTTAGTATGCAAAATTCCTCCCATATTTCTTCGAAAGTATAATTGAATTCAATTTAGAATTCCTCCTATATTGTTTTAGATTATAGATAATATTTGGATAAATTAGATTTAAGGGTCCAAATTCCTATGTAAATCTATCTTTACTTAAATTCTTTTTCAATTTGTTTTAAGTTCAGAAATTTGGATTGCTTTTTCATATATAATATCAATAAATGTGTTCTTAAAGGCTAAAGCACAATATAATTAGAGACATTACTCAAATTTTATAAGTTAAGGTGTTAACCATTTGAATAATATTAACACTAAAACAAATGATTTAAGTGTCTATTTGGGAACAGTTTATTTAGCTAAAACTGAAAACTCTTTACTGAAAATACTGTAGATAAAACTAAAAGGTAGCTAAAATAATTGTGGCATCCATAAATAGTACCAAAAAGTGTAATGGGATCCATGAGTAATAGCAAAAATAAGCTGAATAGTAAAAAAAATTGACTTTTAAAGCCAATGCTAAACGCGCACTAAGTATCAAAATAAGACTTAAAAATGAAATTTCTTTTAGGTGTAAAAATATTATTGATTTTTTAATTTTAAATTTGGAATTAATCATTTTAGGATAACCTTATTTATGCAAGTATTGGAAAAGATTTAACTGCTTGAATTCAAATCGCCCTCTTCATTAATAAATAAGGAATTATAAAATATATAATTAGAAATGTTTTTATTGATAATTTTAATTAGAGATATTAAATATAATGACAAATATACAAAATTTTGCATGTTATATAATAATAATCATTCATTTAGTTAGAAAAAAGTTCTAAAATTATGTAATAATAACTCATTTAGTTATTATTCTAAAAAAAAAAATATAAAGAAAATTCACAATTAAAGCCGCGCAACACACAAGACTTTCACTAGTAAAATATAATATAAAAAAACGCGTGTAAGTGAGTTGATGGGAGAGTATTCCCATTTTGTAGGCAATGTTTTTTCAAATTTAACTAAAATTTAAGAGTTTTTAAATTAATAATTTTACATGTCTAACTTTGATATCTATACTTTCTAAACATGTACATTTGATGGTATTTTAGGCACATAAAAGTAGGAATCTAAATAGTGAAAACCCCTTAAATAGTATGGGAAATAGAGAGTGTAATTAAGTGTGTGTGTGTGTTTAACAGTTAGTATGTTTCTTAAAAAAAAGGAAATGGAGATACTTAGGATGAAAAATTGCCACGTTTTTTTTTAATTAGTTTTATTTTTTTTTTATTTTTTTTTTTGAGAATACTTAATTAGTTTACATTTGAACTAGTACAAACCACAATGTGACTATGAGAATTCCTAATGTAGGGGATATGCGTAAAGAAGAAACAGTGGACTATTTACATCACTCTTTAGAGCATTCACAATAGGAAAGCTAAAAAAATATAGATTTTAGCAACTCAAACGCTACTTTATTATTTTAACACCCCACTTTATAATACACCTAATATCAAATGTTTTATTTTAATATTCAACACATTAAAATAATATAAACAACAATAAAATAATATATTCAACACAATAAATAACAATCACAACCATCAACATATTAAAATACTATTTTTTTTAACACCACACATTAAAAAATTAATTTTTTATTTATTTTTATTTTAAAGTTTTAAGCTATAGTGAGCTACTATCTATAGCAGCTCATTGTAGCTGATACTCGTTTTTTTTTTTTTAGTTTACCTCCCTTATTGTGCAATACATTTTGAGAGTATTGGCTGCTAACCTTATGCTCTTACATGTTTATTACACAATTAAGTTGGAGCCTATTACTGCGTTGGCCAATATTTTTAAAAAGTTTGCAGACACAATTGTTTAATCAACCCCAGTTTAGTTCAACACACTTGGTTTGGGGTCTATGTAGTATTCGACAACTCAAACCTTTGCTATTATATACTTTTCTCACAATGTTTCAAGCAACCAAGTTGATCATTTAGTGTGATTTGAGAAGTGAAACCAAACTAATGTTGTATTATATAGACCCTATAAGATGTTTCTTAGTTGCTTTGATTCTTTCACATATAAATGTTTTTCTATAAAAGTTTAAAGTGATAAAAAAAATATGAATATTTTTATGGTGGATTTCGAATATTTACATTATTCATTCAAGAGACTGAGTTTAATGATGCACTAATTTGTTTTAAATTGAGGGTTTTTAAAATAAAACCAGTCTTTGAGCACACGTGTGCTTAGAGGCTCCTCTATTTTGCTTCTAAGGGTTAATGATTTACATTCATTATAATTTAGAATTACTAAATTTCCAATCAGAGAAACAACTAGGTGTGATGAGAGTTATACGAAAAAATTATTCCACCAACAAATGCATAATTCTCATCACACCTAGGTATGTTTTTTGGATTGAAAATTTAGTAATTCTGAATTATGATGAATGTAAATCATTAACCCTTAAAAGCAAAATAGAGGAGCCTCTAAGCATGCGTGTGGTCAAAGGCTAGTTTTATTTTAAAAACCCTCAATTTACAACAAATTAGGGCATCATTAAACCCTATCTTTTGAATGAATAATGCAAATATCTGGAATCCAACATAAAAACATTAGTTTGGTTTCATTTCTCAAATCACACTAAATGATCAACTTGGTTGCTTAAAACTTTGTGGGCAAAATATATAACAGCAAAGGTTTGAGTCATCGAATACCACATAGACCCCAAACCAAGTGTCTTGAACTAAACTAGAACTGATTAAACAATATTTGTGTCTGCAGAATTTTTAAAAATATTGGCCAAGGCCTGTAAAACAATAGATTAGAAAATGTGTAATAAGTCTCACAATAACAATGAGCAACATCACAAAATACATAAAACCAACCAACAAACTCAACCCACAATAAACATCTAGGCACCCAAAAGAAATGCTATCTAAGAAGAAAAATAAAAAATAAAAAAAATTAAGGGATTTAGGCGCAATAAACATCTAGCCATGCAAATTAAGTGCTAGCTTGGAATATTTAGGCAAATAGAACACATAAAACCAAAAATAAATTAAAAATTAAAAAAGAAAATAGGAGAGAAAGACGGATGCCTTGAGATCCATCAACTTTAAAAAGTAGCATAGAAATCCAAAAGTTCTAAACAATTTCAAGGGGGGGGGGGGGGGGTGGTGTTGGAGCACACTAAAGAACGCAGACTAAACAACTTTAGAACGTTATATGGCTATTTACATAAGCCAAAGATTTCCTTCTTCTTTTTTTTTTTTTTCCTTGAAACCCCAAAAGATTTCAAGAATGCAATTTCAAGAAAAGGCTTCTCTCATATAGTCGCATAAACCATAACGATACCAATTTTACCAAAAAACTTGTCTCATTTGTACAGCCATAACCCAATTACCGCTTGCATTTTCTCATTTAGCATTACCCATTTTAAAAACTAAGTAAAAAGTAAAAGTACAATGAAAATCTCAATAATATGTAACAATTATATCAGTATCAAAAAAAAAAAAAAAAAAACAATTATATCATATCTTTTCCATATAAATTCTTCACCTACACACCACCACCAAATTGGAAAATTAAATAAATAAATTAGAACCCGCATAAATCACAACACATGATAATAACTCAAATTTCAATAACAAAAAGAAAGATTTGAGCAGCCTACCTTCTTTTTTCTTTTTCTTTTTTCTTTTTTTTTTTTTTTTTTTTTTTTTTTTTAATTCTACTTTGATAGTTGGCGGCCTTACACCCTTTGTAAGCCACTCTTGATTGTCTCTTAACGTAACATTTTTTTTTTTTTGGTTGATAACTTCACATAACAAAGATTGGCTTTTGTTTTTGTTTTTTGGAATTTGCATAAAAGATGGAGTGTGAGAATTGACATTGATAGAATTCAGATAAAAATTGTACTGCCAAATGATAGTAGGAAACTCTTGGAGGTGTGAGACGTGTATATAATCATAGAAGAAACTGGTTTTTTTTTTTTTAATTTACCTAAAATTTAGGAGTTTATTCTAAATTAATAATTTTACATGTTTAATATTATTATTTAAACTTTATAAACTGATAAATTTGAGATATTTTGGGTATAGTAACATAAATAAAAATAAATAAAATAAAAATCTGCCCAGCCTAAGAAAAGCCCAACCGTGCATAAATAAATTTAAAAAAAAAATACAACAGTTGTTTTCAGCCTAGTCCAATTTTTAGCGGCCCAAATTCCCTGAGTTGACCGCACCAGCGCCATAAAATTTGAACGAAATTGGCTGAACAGAACCAACCCACCGGTGTGGTACGATTGGAGGATTAATTAATTGACCAAACCTACATATGCCGCTCGGTACAAAAATATCAGTACCACCAATCACATTGAACTGTGTACACCTCTACTTTCTGCTACAGTTTAATGCCGATTAAGAGAAATATTATGTTCATAGTATTTTCACAATAAATTCTAGATAGTAAGTTGTTAATTTTTTATCCGTAACAACCTACAATTTAAAATTTGTTAGGAAAATGTTATAAAAATATTATGGATATAACACATCTTATAAATTAATGATGAAAATACAATTTTAGTCCATAGTTTTTGGAGGTTAAGGTGAATTTGGAATTGCAAAGATAACAACAGAAGATTGAAGCTAAGAGCACTTGCATCAGTTCTTCTATAATATAAAAAGTGTATCATTTATTCATTTTACATATTTTTGCTCAAAATATACTCAGATCAGTCCTTATATAATGCTGTGCATTTTCAAAATTACCACACATTTTTGCTCAAACCATCTGCATGTCTATGTGATATTGGTGAGGCCAAACAGTAGTGTGCAACTTTTTCTAAGCAATATCACAAAGTACTTATGCCAAGCAATATCACATCACAAGCTTAAGGCTAGAGTATTTACTTTGTGATATTGTTATGCGGTACATTTAACGTTTTTGAACTTGGGTCATTAAAAATAAAAGCTTTAAATTTAAACATGTTTCTGCAACTAAAGTATACTTTTTTTACACTTAAATTTGGAGTTGTATTTATCTTAGTCTTTTATATTTTAAAATTTTCAATTTAGTACTTTGTGTAATTCTATTTTTATATCATAGCTCTTTATATTTTCAAAATTTTCATTTTAATCATTCATGTTTGAAGGGTTTTTATGGGAACGATGTTCACAAAAATGAATATTTAAATAACATAAACCATTAGCCAAGAGGCTTAATTGTAACTGAATTGAATACAAGCATCTTAATAAAGCAAATAATCCAATTAAATACGATTAGTTCACAGCAATTATTCTGAATGTATCAGATTTACAAAAAGCTTAATCAATACACAAATGCACGTCACAATAATCTTCGAATCTTTAAAAAAGGAGGACATATTAAAACGAAGGAGCAAAACAAAGAATTGGCTTTCAAAGATAACATGTGGCAGTGTGTTTATATTGTCCAAAGAGGATATCAGAGTATAAACACAAGCATCTAGTGCATTACATATTTTTTATTATTTAAATGTAAGAAACTTCCTTAGTATAAAGGAGGTATACATTTGTAAAACAATGGGCATGCCAGCATATCACACTTTGCATGTGTTGCAAGATGTACAAATTGAAAATCAGCACGAAATAAACCAAAACACCATTAAACATCTGGTGCATTACATATATTATAACAAAAAGTACACATTTTAAGAGACATCTAATAGAATCCATGAATTAAGATCCTGTGTAATGTTGGGTATCTCGCCATGAAGGTGCTTTTTTTGGTGCCGCGTGCATGTCTCATTAATGGTGGAGTTGCAAGAATTTTGGTCATATTTTGATTGTCATATATTGAGTGCTTGGAATGATCGATTTTGGTTTAATTCTGTGCTCAATTCAATTCAAAGTGCAAAATTCTTCTTTGGGCAGAACATTTGTATTTGTAAATCATTGATCGAGACTATCGGAAAATAGAGGAAGAAAACACAACCTAAACTCAATAGACATAATAATAGATTAGTCATTATCCCACACCATTTAAATTCAAGTAATTTGTTTTGTTTATATGTATTTGCAAAGCACATGTAGAGTGCTGAGCTTAGTAACGTAAGCTTGTAACCAAGTTGGGACATTAAAGTGGTTGAATTTATGATGGAACCCTCTAGGTGGGAGAGGTGGCTGTTGGTCTGTCCCAAATGACAATTATGGCTCTATTGTATATAGGGAGTCCGTCAGCTTGCCCCTTGTCCTTGGGTTAAAGGGCACCCCCATCCGCCATCCGCCAAGGATGGGTAGCTCTCAATATCAAATTGATTAAAGGATATTGGATTGGGGGGTTTCCTCTCTCCACAGATCAATGAAAATTTACTACCTGAATCCTCGCAAGCTACCGAGTTGTTTCCCATACTAAACAACTACTTTTTTGAATTAAACTCAATGTTTTGTTTTTTTAATTATAAAAGATTTAACTGTTAATTATTTAACTTTAATTTATTTAGCTCAAAGATTTTTTTTAACCTTGGAATTCTCAATACCTTTTTAAAAATATAAAAACAAATTAACTCAATGCTCTTATTCTCTCACTATTCTCGGACAAAACAACAAATTAATTTTTCTGTTTTTAAATTTTACTCTTTTTTAAAATATAAAATATAAAGAATTTATTTAATAATAGATTTTATAATGTTCTTCACCGTATAAAACATCTACTTGTTTAGAATTTTTTGTATTTAGCTCAATTTTTTTTTTTTTAAGAATTGATTTATCTCAAAGCTTTTTAAATATTGGATTTCTCAGTGCTTTTTAAATACCTTTTTTTTTTTTTGAGAAGAAAGGTAATGGACATTGTAGGGTTAGGATTTGTGGCCCAAACCCAAAACAATAAATTTGTAGAGTATGGGTGAAAGAGCTAGGTTAAATATGGGATTAACGACAACCAATCACAACTTTCTACCACAAGCTAACATGGAACTACACGTAAAGAGTGAATATCCGAAGAGCTATATTATTGATTATATGATGAACAAAGATCTTAGGGTTACAGTTCAATTCTCTCCCCTTTCGTTAGGAGCCTCCTTCCTTTATATAGCCCCCCTTCTCTTCATCTCCATCGTCCACTTGTTCTTCATCCATGAGTTTACTTCAGTACGTGTCACGTCAAGCATCTTCTTTTAGCTCTGTGTGAGTGGCGATAGGTTAGGATGCACTGTTCAGGGGTCTTCTCCACATAAATGCGGCCAGAAAAGTTGCTGCAGAGTATTAAATACGGTGGTAGCAGCTTTCTCTTTAAATATTTCTCCATCCTTATCGTTTCCCAGCATACTCAGAGCTTATCTTGATCAAGTGGAGTCCTCGGAAGGTCATCTTGGCCCTTTACACCCTCAATTGATTTATAATATTTGCGTCAGAGGATTACAACCTCTTCGGACGGGAGATATCCTCTTCGGATTGAAATAATTCTTCCTTCTAAGGGTCCCACTTCCAGATGGGCCTTACCCTTACCATCTCCTTCTTCTCGGTCGCAAGATAACTCTCACATGGGCTCTCGGCCCATTATGTTGGACTGGACCCTTTTCCCCCCACAGACATAAAATAAAAATATTTTATATTATATTATTTTGTAATGCAATTTTAAAGTTAGAAGTTAGTATTCTCAAATGCTTTGATGAATTTACTTAATATGGTTTTATAATGCCACTATCTTGAAGTCCCTAACATCAACTGGCCTTAGTTGTCCTAACTGGGTCATGTGTTGCAAGATGTTTGGTTCCTCATCCAAGGTCTGCGATGGAAGTCTGTGAGTTCTATCAAATAAAGTGTTAACTCTGTAGCACACTTGCTAGCTAGACATGCTAAATTTGTCACTGATGATGTAATTTGCATACAGGATTCTCCTCTGCGAGCTACGGAGAGACGTTTTTACTTTGATTCCATTCACATTAGCCATTGAATGAAAGTTGTTTCCCATTTTTAAAATAAAATAATATTTGGGCATACAAAAATTTGAACCCAAAAAAAAAAAAAAAAAAGATTAATCCAATGGCTTAAAAAACAACCTGGATAACTGAATTGAAGACGTTAAAAAAATTATTGTAGGGACTCGGTTTGGATTGGACCTAGAGTATGAACGGGTTTTCAGTCCAACAAGCCTAAACAATAAATTTGTAGAGAATGGGTTGAAGGTTTAGGCGCTGGCCATCGTTCACCAAGCATGAACCTTTTTCTTTTATATAAAAAATACTTATAACGGTTTACAACCGGGGGATGCTCCTCGGCCCATGGCCGAGGAGCCCTTTTTCTTCTGCCTTTTTTCCCCCTCTGCTTTACTTTACTCGCTTTTCTTATATAGTCTTCATCGTCCTATCTCGTTCTTCCATCTGTTGATTATCCATTCACCTTTCTTCTGATTGCCCATCCCATCAGAAGTCTTATCAACACTCAAGTGGTTCACTTTGATCAACGTTGCCTTGCTAAGGGGTTGTATCACCATTAATGCGGCCAGAGGGGTTAGGTGAATGCATTAAGTGTGAAGGTGATAGCTTGCCCTGGGCTTATCCTTTCCAAAAATCATCCTTGGCATGCCAAGGACAAAGAGGTCCTCGGCGTGGATCCGAAAAAGAGGCTTTCCCCAATTTAGCCTCGGATGGTCAGTCTTCCTCGGCGTGGGCCTTAGGCCTACTATACGATGGGCTGAGGCTATCAGGCCCATGGACCCCACAATAGCGCCTCAAAACCCTGCTGCACGTTCCCTCGGACGGGGAGGAGGGTTTTGATATCTACGGGCTCTCTAGACGCATCGCCCCACTTCGGTCCGCGATAATGCTGGCGACCTTTCGACTGCCCGATGTGCGTTTTTGGCATTTCAAGACTTAACGTGTGCCCACATTAAATTTTGGTGGCACCACGTCTCCCACTTTCAACGGTGTGATGGTAATTGTTCGGTGGGGATCTCTTACTTTTATGGGCAGGCGGTTACATTTGAGGGAACCTAAGGGGGAGTATAAGTACCTGTTTGAACCGCCTGGTTTTCTCATTTTCGCGCTTATAACCATTGATGCGTATGATTTGAATCTGGTTCAACTTGCACACTACCTGAAGAGAATCGTCATATTTCTGTAAGTCTTCTTCTTCCGGTGACTCCAAATTTTTCTTGATTCTATTCCTTCTTTTCTTCTTTTAGAATCTTTAGTCATCCTTGGGGAATGGGTAAGTTTAAGAAGCTAGTTAAGTCCAACGAGATGATGAACAAGTTCATTGTTGACTATGGAATACCCAATAATGTGAGTTTGAAGTACTGTGAAGAAGGGGAGTGGTACCTTAAGAGGAGAGAGGGTGAAGTCGTGATCCTGATAGTCGCTTTCGTAGAGGGAGGGAGAGATGAGAATCCCTATGAGGCCAATGACTCTCAATTACCTTAGGCATTTCCGCCTGGCTCCTACCCAATGTGCCGTGAATGTATTTAGGATATTAGGGCGTGTAGATACCTTGAATGAGAAAATGAGGCTGAGACTGACTCACCATGATGTGAACTGGTGCTACAACCTTCATCATCTTAGGGGTAAGACGTACTATATGAAGACGATGGACGATAGGGTCCGACTCATCCAATGTCTTCTTGATTCTAATAAGGGGTTGACTCAAGATTTCCTTATAGTGTCGGGGGAGTAGCACAATGGCTTTCATTGCCCAACAGTAGAGGGGGAGCCAGGTAGGGTATCTGAAGTAGGGGTTTCAGTATTTTTATTTTTTATAACTGTATATCCGTTTTGGTTGATTAACCACAAGAGTTTCACTTTTCTTTTCGCAGATCCGCACGCTTTCGCACGTCATTTCCACCTGGTCAACAAAGCAGATTTGTAAACCGTTCTTAGGTCAGAACTTTTCCTAAACGAAACTAATAACCAGGTTAGAGCTGCTCACTCGGATGCGACCCAGCTCAAAAATCATTCCCAGTCCCGAAGCACGTAATTAGAGCTCGTGACCCTCGACTTACGTAGATTACCGTGGTAGAGGACGGTTTTACATTTTCTGAGGGGTCTCACATACCTGAAGGCATTCCGCTAGTAGGTCCCTCTTCATCCCAACAAATAACGGTGACCAAGGAAGGACAATCTAAGAAGGTGGGGGAGGTAGTTGAACTGAGCTCTTCTAAGGACGAATATAGTGTGTTCAACCTAGCTGATCAGTCCGAGGATCCCTCTGGTGATCTAGGAGACCTTCATCTATCCGAAACCGACCTTCGGTCCCTAAGAGTTGGTACCTAGGCTGAGATGGGTTTAAAAAGACAGCCCCAGACCAATCTTCTTGACCTGCTTGAAGGCGGTTCCAAGAAGGGTGCACCGGAAGAGTCGCAGCCCAAGCCCCCAACACCTCCGCCCTAGATTTTAACTGTGTAAACCAGGTCATCCTCTATCCCCACAATATCAGGCCCTCAGACCAAGTCTTATAACCCTAAAAGGAAGAGACTTTCCAAGGGTAAGGAGCCAATGGATGGGAGCAAATCCTATTCCCCGCCCGAGGAGGGTAAATTTCGCAGGCCTCCGAAACAACTGAAGCTCGGTGGTCAACGGAAAGGTAAGAAGATTGTCCAACAGTCTGAGGCCCAAGCCTGGCTGCCCGCTGCCATGCTCCATGATCAGCCCCTGATGGATGACGCATCGATACGGGAACCTCAAGGGGCTGAGGGGGCTCTCGTAGCCGATGCCCTGGAGAAGTCTCTCCTCCTTCCCACTGACATGGCCGAGCTAGAAAATATGAGTGGGTCAGAGGTTGTCCTTGACCTTAAGAAGTATCTGGGCATGGTGGGTCCTTTGGTACCTATTTACTTTATTCGAGCTTTGTTGCTTAGTACCCTCCCTTTTCTTTACGGAGTTACTTGTTTTTATCGGCAGGCTATCCAGGCTCTTTTCAGGTTGGATGAGGAGGTCGATGGCCAAAGCAGTGCCTTAGCACAAGAGCGTGACAAATTCTTGAAAGCTGCCAGTACCCTCAAGAAATCTGAGGCCGACCTGAAAAATGCGACCGAGGATCTGAAGGAGATGACAAGGGCTAGGGACACTGCTGCCTCCGACCTGGCCGTGGCTAGGAAGCAAGCTGAGGACCAAGCCAATCGCTTGCAAGACGTTGAGGGCCAGCTACAGACTGCCAAGGAAGACAATGTCTAATTGAAGAAAAAGTTAACCGAGGCAATCCATGAGAAAGGTATTGCCGAGTATGCCAGGGATGAGGCTGTGAGAGCCAAAGATGAGGCGGTATTTGTAAAAATAGACGCTGAGCGCTCTGTAGAACAAGCGGAGGAGGAGGTCTTCACAGATGGGGTGGCTAAGACAGAAGCCACCTTTCGGGCGCAAGTTCCTGCACGCATTACTGTTCTCAGACCTGGCATGAAGCCCTCAACCAAGCAGGGGTTGATGCCTCATCCGACCTTAGGAGGGAGGACAGGATATATTACCCTATTGCAATTCGTGAGACTGCCCCTGATGCTCCTGAGAAGGGGTCCTCATTACCAGCGACTGAGAGTCGCAATAAGACTGCCGAAGATATACCTGCCGCTGACCAACCCCCCGAGGAAGTTGAACCCCCGAGAACGTTGGGGGGAGTTAGAACTGAAGGTCAGGAAATACCACAAGACGTGGCAAGGCCTCCTGCGGATCCTTTGAGACAAGGCCCTTAGGCATTGGTTAAAGCCTTTTGATCTGTTTGTCGAATTAATTTGCCTACTGAGTTGGGGAGACTAGTGTATGACATAGGATAGTTTTGTTTACTTTCTCTTTCATTTCATTCTATTTCTGGCCTTAGTGGCGTTGTAAGGAGACTGTATATTTTCTGTTTGAACTAAATGCTCAATACCTTACTTCCAATTTATGGATATTTTCTTCTACTTGCTTTTCTCTATTATTCTGCTCAATACTTGTATTCTATTCTGTAGTTAGTCTCATAAGACCATCTGCTATCCTTCAAATATAAATCTAAGGACCGTATTATAGCTTGAATCTAGGTAACACTCTGGTTTTTCTACAGATAGTTATTTTCTCCAAAGGTTCAAGTCCCTGAACCATGCAAAACTTTGGTTTCGTCTAGTACCTAGGCTTAATGGTGTGAATAGTTTCACCATAGGCTTGGGTCCGAGGACCATGCAATGCCTTGGTTCTGTCTACCACTTTTATTTTTCTGTAAGTATCTAGTTTCCCCATAGGTTTGAGTTCGAGGACCATGCAATACCTTGGTTCTGTCTAGTACCCAGGTATAATGGCGTGAATAGTTTTACCATAGGCTTAGGTCCGAGGACCATGCAATGCCTTGGTTCTGTCTACCAATTCTATTTTTTTGTAAGTATCTAGTTTCCCCATAGGTTTGAGTCCGAGGACCATGCAATACCTTGGTTCTATCTAGTATCCAGGTATAATGGTGTGAATAGTTTTACCATAGGCTTGGGTCCGAGGACCATGCAATGCCTTGGTTCTGTCTACCACTTCTATTTTTCTGTAAGTATCTAGTTTCCCCATAGGTTTAAGTCCGAGGACCATGCAATACCTTAGTTTTGTCTAGTACCCAGGTATAATGGTGTGAATAGTTTTACCATAGGCTTGGGTCCGAGGACCATGCAATGCCTTGGTTCTGTCTACCACTTCTATTTTTCTGTAAGTATCTAGTTTCCCCATAGGTTTGAGTCCGAGGACCATGCAATACCTTGGTTCTGTCTAGTACCCAGGTATAATGATGTGAATAGTTTTACCATAAGCTTGGGTCCGAGGACCATGCAATGCCTTGGTTCTGTCTACCACTTCTATTTTTCTGTAAGTATCTAGTTTCCCCATAGGTTTAAGTCCGAGGACCATGCAATACCTTGGTTCTGTCTAGTACCCAGGTATAATGGCGTGAATAGTTTTACCATAGGCTTGGGTTCGAGGACCATGCAATGCCTTGGTTCTGTCTACCACTTCTATTTTTCTGTAAGTATCTAGTTTCCCCATAGGTTTGAGTCCGAGGACCATGCAATACCTTGGTTCTGTCTAGTACCCAGGTATAATGGTGTGAATAGTTTTACCATAGGCTTGGGTCCGAGGACCATGCAATGCCTTGGTTCTGTCTACCACTTCTATTTTTCTGTAAGTATCTAGTTTCTCCATAGGTTTGAGTCCGAGGACCATGCAATACCTTGGTTCTGTCTAGTACCCAGGTATAATGGTGTGAATAGTTTTACCATAGGCTTGGGTCCGAGGACCATGCAATGCCTTGGTTCTGTCTACCACTTCTATTTTTCTGTAAGTATCTAGTTTCCGCATAAGTTTGAGTCCGAGGACCATGCAATACCTTGGTTCTGTCTAGTACCAAGGTATAATGGTGTGAATAGTTTCACCATAGGCTTGGGTCCGAGGACCATGTAATGCCTTGGTTCTGTCTACCACTTCTATTTTTCTGTAAGGAGGGGTTTGTCTTCAAACTGCTTCACTGGAGACGATTCCTCTTCGGGTTAGGTTATGACCTTACACGTGGAATTTTGTCCCGCCTCCAGTTCGAGTCCCACCTTTTTCATTTACGAGGCGTCCTTTGGCGGTTCGTTTTCCGCGCTTGATATTTCGGTGCGCGAGACGCGCCCTTATTAATGTCCTCGTAAATTAGCACACATCCAGCGGTCTATGGCCCCTCGGAATTTGATGGCTCCGTGATTTGCACTGTTGACAATTCTCCTTTCGAATTCTGCACGAATTAATTCTCACCAACATTTATCCCCTATATAAGACTCTTCGGGGGGAAAGTTTCTTCACATTCCATGAATTTCCAAACGCAAACAGAAAGAATACACACCTTCCTAAGCCCCTTGAATAACTCTGCCAGAGTTGGTAGCTATGAGGCGGCTTTGGACGGGTGTGAGGACATCCGTGCCAAAAGCCGTTGTGGCCGCAGCCCCCACTGGGTTTCCGGCGCGGCAAAGTTTAGGCGTAACCCTGATGGTGCCATGCATGGTGGTCCAGAGGGATGTCATTGAAGTACCTAATGTCTCTCCTCGGAGCGCACCCTCGACGGTGGAGATGTGTGAATTCACGTCACGGCCGGTGCCCGAGCGTTGCCATCTCCTACGGCCAACGCTCGTGAAGGTTGGAGAGAATCAAGGGAACATCATGAGGAAGGGTGGCCGGTGCGCCTGCATCTGCTCCTCACTTTGTTCAAGTTTTGGTGCACCTGGCCCTCCCCGTCCCCTACTTTTATTGTCAAGCTCTCCCATTCTCTTGATGCCAATAAAAGCACGGGTTGACACTTCCCTCCGGCTAGTTTTAGGATGGGACCACCTGGGCCTCTGATTGTAGAACTAGCTGGTAGGAATAGTTGTAAAGCAAGCTTGCCTGAGCCTTTGATTGTAATCTATAACTTTTCTTTTTATGAAATACCTCTGATTGTAATCTGTAATAATTTTTTTTTTTGTGAAATAATATCAATCGTTCTCTTTTCGCTGTCAAATCTTTTTTTTTTTTTTTTTTTTACTTCGCCAACTTACTGTAAAATGACCACCTAGAGCAATCGCCTGGTGCGCTGGCCAGCGCACTAATCCTTCCCACAGACGGCGCCAATTGTAGGGACTCGGTTTGGATTGGACCTAGAGTATGAACGGGTTTTCAGTCCAACAAGCCCAAATAATAAATTTGTAAAGAATGGGTTAAAGGTTTAGGCGCTGGCCGTCGTTCACCAAGCATGAACCTTTTTCTTTTATATAAAAAATACTTATAACTGTTTACAACCGGGGGATGCTCCTCGGCCCATGGCCAAGGAGCCCTTTTTCTTCTGCCTTTTTTCCCCCCCTGCTTTACTTTACTTGCTTTTCTTATATAGTCTTCATCGTCCTATCTCGTTCTTCCATCTGTTGATTATCCATTCGCCTTTCTTCTGATTGCCCATCCCATCAGAGGTCTTATCAGTACTCAAGTGGTTCACTCTGATCAACGTTGCCTTACTAAGGGGTTGTATCACCATTAATGCGGCCAGAGGGGTTAGGTGAATGCATTAAGTGTGAAGGTGACAGCTTGCCCTGGGCTTATCCCTTCCAAAAATCATCCTTGGCATGCCGAGGACAAAGAGGTCCTCGGCGTGGATCCGAAAAGAGGTTTTCCCCAATTTAGCCTCGGATGGTCAGTCTTCCTCGGCGTGGGCCTTGGGCCTACTACACAATGGGCTGAGGCTATCAGGCCCATGGACCCCACAATTATTTAAAAAAAAAAAAACCCTAAGAAGCCCCTCTTAAAATAGATTTTTTTTTTAAAACCAAAAACAATCCACTCTTTTTTAATTAAACATATATTATTACGTTTTAATTTATCAAATCAAATCATTAATTGTTTTACTTTTTTAGAAATATTTTTGTATATATTCAGAATAAACTAGACAACTTTTCTATAATTATGATTGAGAGTTACAAGAAGATGACATAGAGACAGCAAGTAATGGGTTTAAAAGTGAGATGGGGCATTTTTTTTTTTATTATAAATTTTGGGTTTAGTGAAATAATTTTTAAAAGTGAGATATAGATAATGTCCAAATTTTTAGTTTATTTATGTACGGGAAAGTTGATAAAAGTTTGAAAGTCTAAAACTTAGGAACCTTTTAAAAAATAGTAAATGAATCTTTTAACCGGTTTGTGTTTTTAAATTTAATATTATTTAACTAAAAAATAGGGTTATTTTTTAGAGTTTAAAAATTTGTGTGAGGATATTTTAGAATGCAAAATGATGAAACTCAAACAGTGAATCCTGTTATTAATAGTGTGTGCGTTTGGATTCAGTGGTTTGTTGCGGCACGTTTCCGGTCCACGTTTTGGACCTTTTTTTTTTTTTTTTTTTTTTTTTGGGGCCGGTTTTTTTGACTTTTAGGAGACAATTTTCACTGTACATGTACTGTGCGGTACTGTTCATGCACTGTTCATGTACTGTTTAAGCAATATTTAATATTAAAAGTGGGTCCCACAACACTATTCACACATTTAAAAATTATTTTGCTACAGTGTTTTCAGCAACAATCAGTTTTTAGCAACTTTCAGCAACAATAAGTGCTATCCAAACGGACCCAGTATATAGATAATATACACTTTCAAATTGATTAAACTCAGAAATGATAATACATGATATATGAGTCAAAATAATTTTTTCATTATCTCCACTAATCAACTCTATCTAAGTCAATGTTAACATCATGTTCGTCATTTTGCAAAATTATTTCTTCATTGATATTTTTTTCATCATCAGCATTATTGATTATTCCCTTTCTTGCCTTTTATTCTAATAATTTATCTTAGTATTTCTTCTTGGCAATCTATCTTTTTATAGTTATAACAACAATTAACAAAATAAAAAATAATTAAATTATCATTTAATACATTATTCATAGCATAAAAAAATTGCGAATATGAAAACGAAGTGTCAAGTGTGCAATTCAAATTTTGTGGGAGAAAGATAAAAGGGAAAAAAAAAACTTATGGACATGTAATTTTATTGGTAATTCTATTGGATTCAATTAAGTAAATCAATATAGTTTTTTTTTTTTTTTGAGAGAAAGTTTCAACCTATGGGGTTTGCTCCTAATAATAGTTCTTTATCATCATACCAAGTAACTCAAATACTTTGTGTTAAAAATAGTCTAACAACTCGTTTAAATCAAATAAAACTACAAATTTTAACAAAAACTCATTTTTAACCTACTTGTCTATGTATCTTATGATACGTACGAATCAACGATACAATACGATTCCTACAATACGCAATACGATTCATACAATATGTAGGATTCATGAACTCTTTTGATATGCCTTTACAATTCGAAACTTATTATACACAACGCGATACGTATCGAATATCGTACGATATTGACAACTACGCTCCACTCTATGACATTGGCAATCTCTTCTTAGCGGTCTCAAAAAAGGTTGATATTGGTAGCTGTGGTTAGGTGGCCGATTGTGGTGGTGGCTAGTTATGGTGGCTAGTGGCTGAAGGTGGTGGTTGGACATTGATGACATCAACTAAGGTTGGGGGTGGTGGAGGATCAATTGTGGTGGTGGCGGCCAATGGTGGTGGTTGGTGGTTGGTGGTTGATGACTGATGGGATGGTTTAGCTTTAAATTATGGTGGCTAGTGGTGGTGGTGGCTGGTGGCTGAAGGCACTGGTTGGTCGTTGATGACGTCGTCAAAGGTTGGTAGCAGTGGCAATGGTAGTGGTGATGGTTTAGGGTTTTTTTTTTTTTTTTATATATATATATTTATTTTAAGAAAATAAAATAAGAAAAATGCTAAAATTTAGATTTGAATTTAATGGGTGTACATATGACAAGTTTTTATTAGTAGAGCAGAAAATATGGGAAAGAAGATTTGGATTCCATAACTTACCACTTTTACCACAACTTATTCATGATTCACAACTCACCCCGTAAATGAGTTGTTTTTATAACATTATTGATAACGTATAACATATATTTGCGTTAACCCATTATGTGACAATTAAAGAGACATTTCATATATAATTTTAGTGACAAATTTTTTTTAATGAGTCAATGACTTGTTAATCGCCACATAATGAGTTAAAAAAGATAAATTCAAACATGTTTGGTACCAAACTTTATCAAATATTTAATAGATATTAGAACAAATTTTACAATAAGAAATAAAATTGTGAAAAATAAAGTTATGTCTCTATAACTATTAGACTAATTTTATTTTTTTTAAGAGCATCATGGACTAATTCAAATACTTGGGAGGGGGGCTCTTATTTTTGTAGACTAAATTTTGAAAACATTAAAATAATTATATATTTTTTTTAAATTCAAAATTATGCACGGAAGTGACGGAACTACCAAGTGCCAACCCCATGATGGAAGAGACTCTAAGCGTGGCCTTTTTGAACCACACAATATAGCACGAGTTCATCCTTTGTTTGTAATGTCTGTGACCTTCCCAGGTTTTTTTAACAGAGTATTTTACATCAACTGCTTAAACACAAATAATGTGATGTTTCTTCCCCTCAAAGGGCATATAATTTAATGGCCTTTATTGTCACATTTCAAATTTCAAAAAAAAAAAAAAAAAAAAAAAACACTTTAATTAGCCACTCCAACCAGCTGCAGTCATTGGGTACCTATGAAACCTTCAAAGTGGCCCCCTTAAATCCACTTAACTTTCATGTGAAGGAAATAAAATCCTTTATAATTATAGAAAATAAATATTTTTCTTTTTCTGGGACATGAGAAGCACTATTTCAATGGGACATTGAGTTAAATTTTTCCCCTAATTTGCATGACATGGCTGCTCCTCGCCTTTTTTATCCCTTCTTATAGACATTACTGGACTAAATTTTATATTGTGTTTTACAGTAAAGTAGCGGCTTCGTGCCTAAGAAAACACCATATCTTGAACCACATGTATTTCTCAATGAAGTGGCTGCTTCATGCCTAAGAAAGCACCATATCTTGAACCATTTAAAGTTCTTTCTATGTACTAATCAGCCTTCCTCCGTGGTGTTTAGTCACCATCACTATTGACCGCATCAATAACCTCAAAATGAAATCTAAACTACTAAACTAGCATCTCATTATGTCTTGCTGGTGCATTGAACAATGAAGCTGAATGATGTTTTAAGTGGCTAGTACACTTTTGTTTACCTTCACATACTATGTGGCATTCTGTTTTACAAACTGACTCAGATTTGTTAAATTCTACACAATATCAAGAAATTCACTCCTTTAGCAGACTTGGAACATGTGTGAAGATACTGCAACAAGGTTTATATGCTTTCTAGAAGTACTAGTAGAGAAGAAAAGACTATTTCAAGAATTCTCAATGTACTATTTGAAACGCATCTGTGAATGGCAGATCCCGATCTTTTTATGCTGATATATGCCAGTTATCAATTACTTGAACTTCATGAATCTGGATAGGTAAAAAGGCCTTATACACAGAGCTTAATAATTATATACCATATCGATACCATAACCAACCAAAAAATGTCATAGTCAGTGCACAAAGCTCCCATTTTTGCATGGACTAAGAGATGATTGGTCGGCAGCCTCACTGATTTTGGATCCAAAATATCTATCACCATATGATGCCATAAATGATACACAAAAAATGAGCTAATAGTAGCACAACAACATTTCAAAGGTTAAGACCATTAGCTAAAACTTTTCCTACAAGCCTCCTCACCTGCCATTCCAGAAAGAAGCATGTGGACCATAATAACCATGACCAACTCCAAATTTGTGCGGGTCAGGATAAAAAGGCGGCCCATGTAGCATTGGAGGTGGCCGCAGCGGCGGCGGAGGTGGTGCATAATAAGCATCTGGTGGCGGATGGTAAGCTTGTGGTGCATAAGAGTGAACTTCTTGTGGCCCAAAAAGAGGTTCATCCGAGTGGTTGAGCAATTCAAGAGATGGGTAGTGAACTTCTTCTAATGTGGGATAATGAATCTCATTCTCATGTGAATACTGTTGTTGGTGATCATGAATTATTGGAAACCCAGTTATGTTACTTCCACAACTAGTCCTATTATTCTTTCCCTTTCCATTTACCTTGTAAGAGAAGCTCAATACGCCATTGGGTTTACCTTCATAAGTCCGAACCTGGTAGTTCACGAACCGGACAACACCGTTGGATTCTTCGACGAGATCCTTGAGGGGCACATGGACTTCACCGATGTCCTTGTCTCCGAACATGACACCTTGGTGGCGCAGATCAAAATGAATAAACACATGATCACAATCCTCGACCGAAACCTGGTGCAAATCAAAGCGCATCTCGTGGTTCCATTCAGGATCCCCATCGCCTTCGCTGACAGTGGGAGTTCTCTGTTGCTGTTTGGGCTCCAGTTTTTTGTTGGGATCATAGCTGACAAGTGAGACAAGTGCGTAGACTGAAAGTTTCTGGAAGAAATTGAAACCTCTCACATCTTTGCAGGACATCAGTTTGAGTTCCATGGACCCTGATTCCATGATGATCCTTGTTGCCCTTTGGTAATGATTTTATTTTATCTCTGGAATTTCTAGTACAGACCGCACAAAATGAACCTATGACTGCTAGGAGGAAACTTATGTGGGAAATAACGTGTATATGTACATACCATAAAGTTTAAGATATTTTTATTTCATTCTAGTTAGAGAATATATGATTTTTTTTTCTCTTTTATTTTTATTTAATTATTGAAAATTGATAGTTATTAATTATTTTATTATAATTATATTTGTACATGGAAACTATTTATTTTATCATTTGAAAAAAATATGGTTTTCTAGGATTTTAATTGAAGGTTTAAATGTAGAATTCAATTTAATTTTAATTAAAAATGTAAGGATAATTGTACTTTATCTACCTGTGGTTTACCTCTAATTCGATTTACCTACCTGTGGTTTCAATTTTGACACTTTACCCACCTGTGACTCCCTCCGTTAGTCCTCCGTAACCCGCCTCCAGTGCAAATGTTACTTTAACACATAATATGTCAAAAACAAAAGGCCAAACAGATCAAAACACTCCTACCCCCAAAACTAACTGCCATCAAACTTGCTCACAAAACTAAGATCCTAGATACTACAATGCAATGCGCTTGAGCCTCTAGACCGAGAACCATCTAGGCTTTGATCTTGCAAGTAACTCGAGGAAGAAGGAGTTTTGATTCTGGGTTCATCTGTTGCTTAGGTGAGTTCATTGTGCAATAATTATATTTTTTATTTTTTGTATTTGATCCGTTTGTTTTCTCTTGATTCTGGGTTCATCTGTTGCTTGGGTGAGCTTCAAGTTTTGATTTTTTACTTTCATATGCTCTGTCCATATGCTCTGTTCATCTGATTTTTTGAAACCTAGGGTTTTAAAAAAAAATCGAAATTGGGTTGTTGCAAGGATGATTTAAATGCAAATCTATGTTTTGTTTTTTTGTATTCATCAATGTGGGGCTGCTGGACCTTCCTTCATCAATGTGGGGTTGCATGACCCTAGATCTCTTTACCTTGTACTTGTACTGTAGGGAACTTGTTTTAGATGATACTTTTCTTCATGGGATTATCCTTCCTTCAAACACATGCTAAAAATTTGAACTATGCCACTTGTAATAGATTTGTTGGTCTATGAGCTTGTAACAAATTTTTGCTATGTCTTTATCAACTGGCAATGGCTCTACAACTAGTGGTTTCTACCGTGTCGAAGATGGTCATTTATATACCCATGAGAATTGTGCCATACGAACAAGTTGAAAAGCTGGTAACTATGGAAGAAGATTCCTCGGTTGTAGTCAATTTAATGTAAGAAACAATTACATTGTTGTATTTTAATTGAATTGAATTATTAGTTGTGATTAATTGTGAACTGTGAAATTAATTGTTATAATTGTGATGATCAGGTTGGTCTCAAATGTGGCTTCTTTCAGTGGATGGATAATGAAACTTGTAAGAGTGACCATGAAAGGATAAGTATGCTTGAGAATGAATTACAGCTTGCAAATCAGAGAGAAATGACAACTAGGGAAATGAAAGAAAGATCTAATCGGAAGGAAAGAGAAACTCATGAGCTTTATGCAGAAGTTAGGTAGAAACTTAAGAGGGTTAGAAAGAGTGAGAGATTGTACAAGGTGGCACTAGTTTTGTCATGGTTATTTTTTATTTTTGTAATGTTGTTGTTGTGTTTTGCCTTAATGAACAACAATGTAAGGGTGAGGAATCTTAATCTGCCATGATGCTTGGGGGTGGGGGGTGGGGGGAATGTTGAAATGTGATTGGGTAATGGAAATACAAAGTCCCTGATTATTGTATCTATTTCCTAAAATGGAAAGTGTTGTTTTTGTGCAAATGTTCTTTAGTATAATTTTTTTTTTTACTTCATTTTGGGATTGATGTATATTGGCACAAAGTGTTATGTGGAAATGTTAATAACATGAATGGAACATGTTATTATATATTCATTTTGGTTCAATACATACACCCGTGTCAATGCAAGATTAATATATGGAACAGGGAACATGTTGTTTACTGTGTCAATGCACACCTGCCCTACCCATAAATGGAATATATATATGGAATATGGAACATGGAACAAGATTTGCTATGTCAATGCACACCTGCCTATAGATGGAACATGTTATTTTCCTACCCATAAATGGATCCATATATATTGCCACAAAGTAGATTAATATATATATTCATTTTAGTTCTATGCTACACTTGTCCATAAATGGAACATGTTTTACATATACACATGATTTGTTGTGTGAATACATACACCTGTGTAAATCCACCAAAAGCACAAGACAAGCAAAACACATGGTCCTGTGTAAATTCACCAAAAGCAAGCACACCTACCTATAAATGGAACATGTTGTTTTCCTACCCATAAATGGATCCATATATATTGCCACAAAGTAGATTAATATATATTCATTTCAGTTCTATGCTACACTTGTCCATAAATGGAACATGTTTTACATATACACATAATTTGCTATGTGAATACATACACCTATGTAAATCCACCAAAAGCACAAGACAAGCAAAACACATAGTCCTGTGTAAATTCACCAAAAGCAAAGACAAGCAGAACACAACAAAATACTTTATCCTGCCACAATGCACATTAACATTAATAAAATTGAAGATAGTCATTGTGACTTTATGCCATATGCAGACAGATTTACAACCAAAACCCAACTTCTAGTCCACCACATATCAAACATACACATCTTCCAACCAAAATTGCCAATATTATTTTTGACACTTGACCAATTTAAATACTAGTTATATTAAGTGTGGGAACTATAACAAAAAAAATGGTTGAAACTTTAACATCTTCCTTCTTCATTTACTGCTTTTAGTGCCCTTGCCAGTAGCCCTCTTGCCCTTGCCAGCAACTGATTGAAATTTTGTTGGCCTTGATACACCAAACTTTTTGCTTTTAAACCCCCTAGCAGCACCACCACCACTTCCTTGACTTGGTACATCACTAGTGCTCAGAGATGCACTTAGCTGCATAACCAAAATCCAGCAATTAGCAAGATGGTTCAACAATGGCAAGTAAGAGAAAAAAAAAACAAAATAGATATTAGTAGAAGTTCTTGAGATGGTAAAGAATCCCATGTCTCTCTAGGGGTATGGAAGCTTGGTTGTGAGGATGAAGAGAACTAGTTGGCCCTAAATGCAGTTGGAGGTTGAGTTGCTGCCTCAGATCTATTGTTTGGTGCAAGTTAAGATGCAGTTTGACCAAAAGCTCTATATGCAAGCTGAGATCTAGCACTTGGTGGTTGAGACGCAGTTTGAGGTGTTGCAGTCTGCTTTGTTGTTGTAGATTTACTGCCTTGTGCCTACAAATAGGATTGTACAAGTTACATACACATGAAATATATGAGGAAATGACTATAGTTCAAAGCATTGAAATACTTGCAGCTTTTGATTTAGCAAGTCTATCTCTTCTCTGCCATAGAGTTTCACCAGTGATGCCAGCCTTGCACCCTCTTGCATTATGTCCTTCTTTCTGGCACTTCCTACACTTGATTGTCTTGTTCATCCTAGAAACTCTAGAAGGGTTCCTTGGCTCTTCAAGATCTCTTTTTCTTTGCTTTGGTGGTTTGCCAGGTGGTTTATACACATGAGGAGCAACAGGAGCAGGTCGGTTAGTCTCAACCCACTCAGACTGGCCAGGCATTGGCTGTATTATCTCTTTGTAAGTTTCAACAAATGTCTCTTTCAAGTAACAATGATGCACATAGTCCTCCACTTTCTCCAGGTTCTTAATAGCAGAGATCCCATGTTTGCAAGGAAGTCCTGTCAAATCTCAAATCCTACAGCTGCATGCTTTCCTAACCAAGTCAACCACATGTTTCTCACGACCATTATCAACCTCATACATGAGCCTGCCTAATGGAGTAGCACTAAAAGGTATAGGTTCATATTTTAACTTCTCTAATTTTTCTTGAATATAAGGACAAACCTTTTCAGTGTATTTTGCTATACCTTTAATCTTTTTGTATTGTTTGGTCATAAGCCTAACTCTGATCCACTCCAACATTGCTAAAATTGGCTTATTTCCAGCTTCTAAGATCATGGCATTAAAAGACTCACTCAAGTTATTAGCTAAACAATCACACAAAACTCTACTACTAAAATGAGACTTAGACCATTGTGCAGGGTTGATATCAGCAAAATATTCCCATACCTTGACATCCAAATCCTTCAGTTCTTGCATTCTTCTCTCAAACTCCTTGATTATTGTGGCTTCAGCACATCTCCACAATGCATCCTTCAACTCCAAGCCCTTATGATCCACTTTAAAATTATTATAGATATGCTTCACAAAATACCTATGCTCACAAGTTGGGAATAACATCTCAAGTGCAAGTATAAAGCCCTAATTCATATACAAAACAGATCAAGTAAATATGTTAATTAAACATGTTGAAATGAACTGAGACATATATTATTAAAATTTAAATAAGTGGGTTAAATATGTAAGTATAATTGTAGTTCATATCTTTTGTCTATCAGTGATAAATATCATATTAAGTTGCTCTAAATTCCCAATGTCATCTGAAAACTGTTGTAGAAACCATACTCATGAATCTTTATTCTCTTGCTCAACATCAACAAATGCAACTGGGAAAATGTTATCATTTACATCTCTAGCTATGGTAGAAAGTATTTGCCCCCTAAATCTCCCTTTCAAGTGGCACCCATATAAACCAATGAGTGGTACAACCTCCTAAAAACCCAACTTTTTGTGCATTATACCTAATATACATTCTCTTAAATTTGGGCTGTGCATTTTCATCTTCCATTTCAGTTTGTAAAATAACCCTACTTCCTTTATCATTCAATCTTATTATCTCTGCATAATCCCTTAGCTTCCCATATTGCAGCTGTTCATCCCCAGTAATCAAGTTAGTAGCTTTCCTTTTTGCCTTATAAACCTGACTGTAACTTATGTCAACTTCAAGTGTTTGCTTCACATGATGTTGAACATCAGCCACTTTCCAATTGGGATTTTTGTCAAACTCTTGCATAAACTTCTTTGCAACATACCTTGAAGTCACTTGCCTGTGTTTGAAGGATCTAGGGTAGGTGCACTCTAGATTGAATGTTTTTATTTGGAATGTCAACTCCCCAGATAGTTGAGATGCATATCACCCCCCTCCACATTCATTTATGCAATAAACTGATATCTTGTTCTTCTCATTCAGCTTAAACTTGATATCTACTGGCTTGTTTATAGCATATTCCCTCAATGCCTCCTAAAATACCTCAGAGTTTGGAAACTTCATTCCTTTCTGTAACACTGGTTTTCTCATACCAGTTTGGACATTAAACTCAGGTTCTTTTACAATAGTTGGTGCTGGCTGATCATCATCAGAATCTACTAGACTTTCTGTGTCATCTTCAAGAGGTGGGTCAATTCATTCATCCTCTTTAAGAGGTGGGTCATTGGTAGCTGGAATAGTCCTATGTGGGGTGCATTGACAATATCTCCCTTAGAGGACCTATGTGGGGCTACATTGACATTATCTCCCTCAGAGGGCCTATGTGGGGCTACTGCACTGCTACTAACTCCATCATGTGTGGATGGCCCATCATCTACATTTCCAAATACATCATCATCAAAATCTGGCCCCTCAAACCCTTCCTCCAACCAATCAAAATCTTGTCCACCACCTCCTTCAGTGTCCACATTACCTCCCTCATGCATCTCATGCACATCATCACCATTATAAGGTACCTCATGCACATCATCATCATTTGCTACTTCCACATTACCAAATGGTTGTTCAACTGCAAGTGGCTCCTCACCACCCTCAACATATAATGTTATCTTATCTGTTGGCCATGCAACATGAATCTCACACGTACAAACTACATCATCATCTTCATTTATAAGCCTTAACCCTTACTCCAAATTACCTCCAAGAAAAAGATAATGAAATCTACTTGTACTATTTGCCCCCAAATCACAACACATATCTTGTATTTCAAAATAACTAAGTTTATCTGGGTCAACCTCATCAATAAAGGAAGTACTACCTCCTAAATATACCAAATCTAGGTTCCACACAAACTGGCCACCATGATGAATCTCAAAATTGAATGTCAAGTCAGTCATTTGCATATAAAATACAACGAAATAAAGTATGAGATGGGCTTGCATATGGAAAAGTATAATCTATTATAGATTATTGCTTTATTAGGCAATCGAATTTCTCTTTCAATTTCCCTAACTATATACCAGCAATTGGGTATGTATCATGTGGTCTTGTTGTCCACACAAAGCACTACATAAAACAAACAATATTATTAAAAGTTGTTGTTCTGTTTTTGGGAAACAAACCCATGGAAAGGGAAAGCAAAAAAGCAATAATCAATACTGTTGAAAAATCGTGAAAAGTAATAATCAATGGAGCCCTACGTTGATGAAGGAAGCCTAATCCTATGGTCCAACAACCCCACATTAATGAATACAAGCAAAAACCCAATTTCGAAAAAAGAATTTTAAAACCCTAGGTTTCAAAAATTAAAAGGATCTACCTAAAATGGGATGAACAGAGCATATGATAGTAAAAGAAAACCAAAACTTGAAGCTGAGAAAGTTGGGAACTCACCCAATCAAAAGAAGACAAACGGACCAAGCACCCAAAATCAAAAATATTATTTGCAACAGCTGAACAGATGAACACTGTGTCTCCTTCTTCCTCAGTTTGCTTACATGATCAAAACCTAGGAGGTTCTCAGTCCATTATCTCAAGCACATTGCATTGTGATCATCGTTTGGTGAGCAAGTTAGATTAGAGTGTGTTTTGGGAGTAAGGAGTGTTTGATCTATTTTAGGTTCTATTTTTTATGAGTTTATGTGTTAGAGTAACATCTACACTAGAGGTGGGTTATGGAGAAGTAATGGAGGGAATCACAGGTGAGTAAAGTGTCAAAATTGAAACCACAGGTAAGCAAATCGAATTAGAGGCAAACCACAGGTCGGCAAAGTGTAATTATCCCAAAAATGTATTACAATTTTGACTTTTAAAATTATGAGGCTTCAAAATTTATGCGGCACAATATTATAAGGTCAACTAAAAATGAAAGTTATTTGATTTTATATACTTTTAAGGTCAAACCAAATTAAAGTAGAAGCTCTTCAATTATATATATATATATATATAGAGAGAGAGAGAGAGAGAGAGAGAGAGAGAGAGAGAGGTCAATAACCCATGCAATGCACAAAAAAGATTAACAAAATATGATTTTTTTTTTTATCTCTTTTATTTATTTTTTGTCTAATTATGAAATTTGATAATATGGTAATCATTATTAGGTATTTATTATTTATATTATTTTAAGTAGATAGAGAGAGGAGAGAGGATGGAGCAATCACACACATAGGACACCATAATTATGGTAATTATTATTAAGCTTACAAAATCAGATTTTCTTATTTCTCAAAAAACAAAATATGAAATTTGATAATTATTAACTTCTATATTTTTTTAATTATATTTGTATATAGAATTGTGAACTATCTATTCTACAATTAAAACAATGATGTGTCAATATTTTAATGGAGGTTTAATTTTAGAATAAAATTTAAAATCAAATAAAAATTTATTAGAATAATGACACGTAAAATAGTGAAGCATCAAAATGTTACGTGGCACTTTATGTATGGGTTACCGACTAATAATATATATTAATAAAATTGAAGAACATTTATTTTTGGTTGACCTGTAATCTTGTGTCATATCATTCATATCATCCATCATATACTATATAATATAAGTCGGGCTTAGAAGCCATGATTGTGCCAAGTGACTTCATCAAATTACAACAATATTTTGGATAAAAATAATTTTTTAGATAGAGACAACAACTTATTTGCTCTTATCAATTTCTTTAAATAAAATAACAATAAGTGTTTTAACAAAATATGCAACACGCATCTAAGTTTCAATTGATAGAGACAACAACTTATTTATTTTTATAAGTTTCTTTAGATAAAATAGCAATAAGTGTTTTAACAAAACATACAAGTATTTTAGATAAAATAACAGTAAGTGTTCTAACAAAACATGCAACATGAATCTAAGTTTTAGTTGATAGAGACAATAACTTATTTGTTCTTATCAGTTTCTTTAAATAAGGTAACAATAAATGTTTTGACAAAACATGCAACATGCATCTTAGTTTCAAAAATTTAAATCCTACTCCAACTAAAAATCTATTATCAAAATTTCAAAACTTATGTATATTCACCAATAATCTTTCTGTAGAATCTTTCTTGCACCTCACGTTTTTTTTTTTTTTTTTTTTTTGAGTTGCAACTTATGCATGTGTGTTTTTATAAATTGTATTTGAAGGATATACATGTTGTATAGATTCATAGAAGTTGATAAATCTATACTCTCTCTCTCTCTCTCTCTCTCTCTCTCTCTCTCTCTCTCAAATTATTTCCTAATAAACAACTACTCTCATTAATTATTAAATTAATTTTTTATTAATTTTTAGGATATATTTCCTCAAATTAGGCAAAAAAATTAACAATAGTTTAATTTACATAAAAATTTATCATTTAAATTAAAAAATATTATATTATATTTAAACTAAAAGTCTATTATATATATTTTTTAATTTCCTTCCCTAGAAAAAAATAATTAAATAAAAAATAAATTCTAAACTGAAATCTTCAATCCCACCCAACACCCCACACTTTTTTCCCCTCAAGGTGCATCTTACGTTTTATTAATTATTTAAATAATTATTTTATTTATTGTTAGGAAATATTTCCTTGAATTAAGGGATGAGATTTAATTATAATTTAATTTAGCCAAAATTTTATCATCTAAGTTTCAAAAATTTAAATCATACTCCAACTAAAAATCTATTATCAAAATTTAAAAATTTACATATATTCATCAATGGTCTTTCAATAGAATCCTTCTTGCACCTCACGTTTTTGTTTATTTTTCTGTTTTTGTTTTTTTAAAGTTGCAACCTATGCATATATATTTGTATATGATAGTTTTGAATAAATAAATTCATCTTACTTATTGTTATTTGTTTCTAAATTTCATATATGGATATTATGTCAAAGGAAGTCTACTATAAAGAAGTAAGACAAAGGACACCCATTTAAGTTCTTGATTTCTCTTAGGTAAGATTTTTATTTTAAAATTTTGTTTGTGCTTTGTGTAAATTTCTTAGTATGTGAAATTCCTCACATATTTCCTCGAAAGTCTAACTAAATTCATTTTAGAATTCCTCCTATATCGTTTTAGATCATAGATAATATATGGATGAATTAGATTTATTGGTCCAAATTCCTATGTAAGTCTATCTTTGCTTAACTTCTTTTTCATTTTTTTTTTTTTAAGTTCAAAAATTTGGATTGTTTATCATGTATAATATCAAAAAAATGTGTTCTTAAAGGCTAAAGCACAATATAATTAGAGACATTGCTCAAATTTTATAAGTTAGGGTGTTAACCATTTGAATAATATTAACACTAAAATAGATGATTTAAGCATCTATTTAGGAATAACTTATTTAGCTGAAACTGAATTTTTTTTTTAGAAAGTACTGTAGATAAAACTAAAAGGTAGCTGAAATAATACAGTAACACCTATGAATAGTACCAAAAAGTGTAATGGGACCCATAAATAGTAGCAAAAATAAGCTAAATAATAAAAGAAGCTGGCTTTTAAAGCCAATGCCAAATGCACACTAAGTATCAAAATAAGACTTAAAAATGAAATTTCTTTTAGGTGTACAAATATTATTGATTTTTTAATTTTAAATATGGAATTTATTATTTTAGGATAATCTTATTTATGCAAGTATTAGAAAAAACTTAACTGCTTGAGTTCAAATCACCCTCTTCATTAATAAATAAGGAATTATAAAAAAAAATTAGAATGTTTTTATTGATAATTTTAATTAGAGATATTAAATATACAATATTATGCATGTTATATAATAATAATCATTCATTTAGTTAGAACAAGTTCTAAAATTATGTAATAATAACTCATTTAGTTATTATTCTCAAAAAAAATATAAAGAAAATTTACGATTAAAGCCATGCAATGCACAAGACTTTCCCTAGTAAAATAAAATAAATGCCTGTAAGTGGGTTGGTAGGAGAGTATTCCTATTTTGTAGGCATTGTTTTTTCAAATTTAACTAAAATTTAAGAGTTTTTATATTAATAATTTTACATGTTTAACTCTAATATCTGTACTTTCCAAACATGTTGATTTTATGGTATTTTAGGCATATAAAAGTAGTAATCCAAATAGGGAAAGTCCCTTAAACAGTATGGGAAATAGAGAGTGTAATTAAGTGTGTGTGTGTGTGTTTAACAGTTAGTATGTTTCTAAAAAATAAAAAGGAAATAGAGATACTCAGGATGAAAAACTTATGCGTTTTTTTTTTAGTTCTTTTTCTTTTTTTGAGAATACTTAATTAGTTTATATTTGAACTAGTACAAACCACAATGTGACTATGAGAATTCCTAATTTAGGGGATATGTCTAAAGAAGAAACAGTAGACTATTTACATCACTCTTTAGAGCATTCACAGTAGGAAAGCTAAAAAAAATATAGTTTTTAGCAACTCAAACACTATTTTATTATTTCAACACCCCACTTTATAATAAACCTAACATCAAAGGTTTTATTTTAATATTCAACACATTAAAATAATATAAACAACACAATAAAATAATATTCAACACAATAAATAGCAATCACAACCATCAACACATTAAAATACTATTTTTTTAACACCACCCATTAAAAAATTAATTTTTTTTTTTTTTTAATTTTTAAGCTGCAGTGAGTTGCTATCTATAGCATAGATAGCAACTCACTGTAGCTGATACTCAAATCTTTTTTAGTTTACCTCCCTTATTGTACAATACATTTTGAGAGTATTGGTTGCTAACCTTATTGGGATGCTCTTACATGTTTATTACACAATTAAGTTGGAGCCTATTACTGCCTTGGCCAATATTTTTAAAAAGTTTGCAAACACAATTGTTTAATCAACCCCAGTTTAGTTCAACACACTTGGTTTGGGGTCTATCTGGTATTCAACAACTCAAACCTTTGCTATTATATGTTTTTCCCACAAAGTTTAAAGCAACCAAGTTGATCATTTAGTATGATTTGAAAAGTGAAACCATACTAATGTTGGATTATATAGACCCTATAAGAAGTTTCTTAGTTGCCTTGATTCTTTCACATATAAATGTTTTTCTATAAAAGTTTAAAGTGATAAAAAAAAAATAAGAATATTTTTATGGTGGATTTCGAATATTTACATTATTCATTCAAGAGATTGAGTTTAATGATGCACTAATTTGTTGTAAATTGAGGGTTTTTAAAATAAAACCAGCCTTTAAACACGCACGTGCTTAGAGGCTCCTCTATTTTGCTTCTAAGGGTTAATGATTTACATTCATTATAATTCAGAATTACTAAATTTCTAATCAGAGAAACAACTAGGTGTGATGAGAATTATACAAAGAAAATATTCCACCAACAAATGCATAATTCTCATCACAACTAGGTATGTTTTTTGGATTGTAAATGTAGTAATTCTGAATTATGATGAATGTAAATCATTGACCCTTAGAAGCAAAATAAAGGATCCTTTAAGCATGCACATGCTCAAAGGCTGGTTTTATTTTAAAAAGCCTCAATTTACAACAAATTAGTGCATCATTAAACCCAATCTCTTGAATGAATAATGTAAATATTTGGAATCCACCATAAAAAAATTAGTTTGGTTTCATTTCTCAAATCAAACTAAATGATCAACTTGGTTGCTTAAAACTTTGTGGGCAAAATATATAATAGCAAAGGTTTAAGTCATCGAATACCACATAGACCCAAACCAGGTGTCTTGAACTAAACTAGGGCTGGTTAAACAATTGTGTCTGCAAACTTTTTAAAAAAATTGGCCAAGGCCTGTAGAACAATAGATTAGAAATGTAGTAATTCTCACAATAATAGTAAGCAACATCACAAAATACATAAAACCAACCAACAAACTCAACCCACAATAAACATCTAGGCAACCAAAAGAAATGCTATCTAACAAGGAAAAAAAAATTAAGGGATTTAGGCGCAATAAACATCTAGGCATGCAAATTAAGTACTAGCTTGGAATATTTAGGCAAACGAAACCCATAAAACCAAAAATAAATTAAAAATTAAAAAAGAAAATGGTTGAGAAAGAGGGATGCCTTAAGATCCATCAACTTTGAAAAGTAACATAGGAATCCAAAAGTCATAAACAGTTTCAAGGGGAAAAAATGGACACTAAAGAACGTAGACTAAGGCTGCGTTTGGTTCGCGTAAAACGTTTTCCAGAAAATACATATTTTCCGGAAATGCTATTTTTCGGAAAAGGAAAATGTATTAAGGTTGTTTGGCTATCTCGGAAATCGATTTACGGAAAATCAATTCCGGTGTTTGGTTCAGTCAAACATTTTACGGAAAATGCTTTTTGTTTTACGAAAAATCAATTTTTATGTTTGGTTCAGGTAAACATTTTACGAAAAATGAAATCCATTTTTTCCGGAAAATCAATTTTCATGTTTGGTTTGTGAATTAATTTTACGGAAAATATAAAATGCCTTACAAATTTCAACTCCTGTATTATCTAGACAAACTTGTAATAATTAGAAACTAATCATCCACTTCAACATACACCTGCATTGCGTATACATATCTGTAACAGTACAAAAATAATCATCCACTTCAACATCAAAAATAATCATTTAAATATACCGATAATATTAATATAAAAATAGCCACATTCATCGTTCACCATTGTCATTACACCTCCATGGTGTACAAAAATGATACCTATTCGTGGTATCTGAATAGTACAAATACATAATTTCGGCAACTGTATTGTCCCAATAATACAAAGTACTATATATATAATACAATGGTAGGTTAATACTAGTTCTACAACAAAAGTGAATTCTTAAAGCTACCATCACAGTCTACATGAAACAGGCAAGTCAAAGTTGTGAGAAAAAAAAACTATCCAACCACAGCTTTCGCAGCCTAGCATTCTTGGCCAGAAATCCCCGTGCTACCTTCTCATTTTCACACAGATGGTCAAACGCAGTTGCAAATATTTCTTCACTATACCCATCTGCCATCATAGCCATAACCTCATTATAAAGAGATGTATAATCTACCGGGCCTTGATTGATTTCTTTAAGAGCCGTAGCTATATCCTTCAACTGATCAGACAGATCAGTCAACACGCTATCATCAGCAATAGAAGGTGCACGACCTCTTTTACGGGACTTGGAAATTCCCAACCCAGTTGTGGATGACTCGACTACATTCTTACCTTTTTCGAGCACATCTTCCTCCACATTATCTGCAACAAATTCAGCACTGTCGCCATTATTTGGCTCATTTTCATAATCTATATAGGACTTTGAAAAGCCACCTGTGGCTGTGTCCTTGCCCACAACAAGAGCTAACTCATCATACATCTCTATTTTCTTGTTTAAAAACTCTGCATGCTTTCGATGCGCCTGTAAGGGAGAAAGGAATGTATAATAACAATGTAATAATTACTTCACTCATAAATTCAATATTCAATGCATTATTCATGCCAATAAATAAAAAAAAGCTATTATTACATGAAAAATAAAGTGGGTGTCCATCCTTGTCAAATTAAACATAAAATCATGGTGTGGAATAGATGCTGCATTTAAACATCTAGCTATGGTAGTGTGACATTACTCTAGGACTAAAACTTAATAAATCATGATAAAGTTTACTTCACACCATTATATAATTTACTAAAACTTCATCTAACCTCTAACATTTATTCATAGATGTCTTCTTTGAAACTATGAATATCTTTTCAAATAAATTCTTTGCCTTCAATTTCCAAACTAAAATTTCAATTTATGGACAAAAACATATATTATCATTTATATCCGGAAAATATAATTGTAAGGCATACCATGACTTCTTCTTGGTAGGTCTTTGCGTCGCATGTTATCATTTTGAGATTATCATCCCAACCGAAACCACTCTTCTTTCGAAGTTTCTCAATAGTGGACCACATGGTCCTTAGAGTTCGCATCCGATTATCAACATAGGATGGGTGGCACTCAACCCCAAATTGGGCAGTTATCTCCTTTGCTACAAGAGCGAAGGAGCCTGCCCTGAAGGTGCTAGAGGGCTTGTTGCCCTTTGCAACCTCTTGTGCAAGTATCCTCAGCACCATTTCATGCATGGAAGGCAGCCACTTGAATTGCTTATTGCTGGTTACCTTCTCTTTGCCCTTTGACATTACTACATATGAAAATTGTATAGTTAGAGTAGCATTTAAAAATGAGAGTAGCATTTAGTAATTACGCTCGGAATATGAACAACAAATCAAACACACATACAACCATACTTATAAATTTGCACAACAAAATGAAACATGCTAACACTCAAAATGACAATGTAATACCATCAAATAACAATGTAATGCTAAAAATACTTTTCCATTACACCACCAAAAGTCTATAGTAAATACATTGTCTTTATAAAAATAAAAAAAATACATATTACAATCATAGAAATCTAAATAAAGTACTACTCTCCACTCCTGATATAATCAGACCACATAGCTTGACATATCTCATCTCTCTTAGCATTCCACAATCTACTGTCTTCAATGGACTCTCGACGTGATTGTGTTTCTTGTTGGGGATCACTAGACTCTACTTCGTTCATTGTAGCTTCTATAATATGGTCATGTGGTTCAACCCCCATAATGTGATTATGAACTACACAACATGCTAACACTACTTTCACTTAGGTTTCAAAAGACCGAAAAGGTTCTGCATCCAACACTCGAAAACGTTTCTTCAACACTCCAAACCCTCGCCCAATTGTAGTTCTCAATGAAGAGTGTTGCAGGTTGAACAATTCTTTCTCATTCTCAGGAGGATGATCACTAAACTCTTTTAAGTGATATCGCACACTTCGATAAGGTGACAATATCCCATTTTTATTACCATACCCAGCATCACCAAGATAATATTTACCTACATATATTAAAAAATAAAACCAAATCACTACTATGCTTAAGAAAATGCACAATATTTATTAAACTAATAAACCAAAAAGGTGAAGTAAACATATAATATCGTTGGGAATTGAAAATCCCCCTGGCCTAGTAAATGCATCATTTAACACACGTGAATCATGTGCACTGCCTTCCCATCTAGCCAATACATAAGTAAACTTTAAGTCAAAACTAATGGCAGCTAACACATTTTGCGTGGTTCCATCTTTGCGACCACGAAATCTTCCTTGTATTTCAAGTGGCACAGATGCACGAACATGTGTACCATCTATTGCTCCAACACAATCCTAATTTTTGACAGACATAATGGTTTAGAATTACATAAATCTTCATAATTTACAAAAATACACAAGTCGCAATATTTACCTTAAAATATGGGTAGAACCTTCTGCTATTCCTTATCTCTTGGGGTGTATCTTCGCTATGCAGTCTTATTAGAGTTCTATATAATTTTAGGACCCCCCTAAGGACGACCTTAAAGTATCTATGAACAGTCTCAGTTGATCTATAAATCCGACTACCCATTACACGAAACCTCACATTATGACCAATAATGTATAAGAAAATAAACACTTACTCCGTAACAGGCATGTGAATAGTCGGGCGTACATGCTCCCCCTCAGTGAGGATGTGACATAAGCGGTGAAAAGCTATAGGCTTCATCCTAATTTGATTCACACAATATGTCTCACTTCCATGCAGAATACTATTTATGTATTCCTCTCTCTCGGCTGCATGATTAACAAAAGGCGCCCTAGGCAGTCGTTTACGTCTACGCTACAATTTCCTTAACAATGCAGCACCCACAAGAAGGACAGATGCAACTGAAGCAAGAATTGCGGCTTTGATTTTTTTCTTCATCTAAAAAATCACAAACACTGTCGTCTAAGAGGTATGTACACAAGCATGCTATTGATTACACCGTAAATAAAAACAGTCACAAACAGAAAATATCCAAACCGCATTGATAACGAGTACCAAAATTTTTATGCACATATATTTCTGTATAATTGTATCATCAACAACGTACACAATATAATACCATCACAATCAATATTTACACCTATGAACAAATCACATTGCATTGTTATTATAGAAAACATTGAAGAAGGGTTTCCCAAAAAAAGAAAAAACACAGAACAACAAAAGCCGCAACAAATTTCACAACTCACAGAACAACAATAGTCACATCAAATTTGTGCCCAATAACCAACTCCCACCACAGCAACTATTTTTACATCAAATTTATACCCAAACCAACAGTATCCACATCAATTTATGCAACCCACTCAACATTAGCTACACCCAATACTCATGATCAACCAAATAAAACTGAGGAAATTTCAGCCATAACCTAAAAAAAAATATAATAATAATAATAATAATAATAAAGGTTGGGTTGTTTGCGAGGGACTAATGATTTTCAGTTGGATTGTTTATGGGTTTGAGGGTGGGTCGGCCCTTTCAGTTTTTGTATTTTTGGTGTGTGGATTGGGTTGAGAAATGAAGTGATGAGAGGGTTGATTGGACTGAGAAATGAGGGTGGATCAGACTGAGAAATTTTCAGATCAGATTGAGAAAGGGAAAAGGAAAACTCACTGTGCGTGGAGAGGTGGTGGAGCTCGGTGTGTGGATCAGAGCTTGGAGGTTGGAGCTCGTTGGTGTGGGGATCAGAGCTTGGAGGTTCGAGCTTGGAGGTCGTCGGTCTGGACCGGAGCTTGGAGCTTGGAGCGGATCGGAGCTTGGAGCAGAGGTCTAGACCGGATCGGAGACTTGCTGCTGAGCTTGGAGCTTGGAGCTTGGAGCGGATCGAAGCTTGGAGCGGAGGTCTGGACCGGATCGGAGACTTGCTGCTGAACTTGGAGCTTGGAGCTTGGAGCGGATCGGAGCTTGGAGCGGAGGTCTGGATCGGATCGGAGGTCTGAACTTGCTGCTGAGCTTGGAGCTTGGAGCTTTGGTCTGGATCGGATCGGAGTACTGCTGAGTGCGTGTGAGAGAGCTTGGAGAGTTGTGTTGCTGTGTGAGAGAGCTAGGAGAGTTGAGAGAGTTTTTTCCGGAAATTGGTTTAAGGGAAAATAAAAGGGGAAATGCATTTCTGCCTGGGGAGGGGTTATTTTCGATCAAAGGGGAAATTATTTTCCGTTGACCCAATTTTCCTAAGCAGCCAAACACCTAAATTTTACGGAAATTGATTTCCGGAAGTAGTTTGAAGTCAAAACAAACACAGCCTAAACAACTCTCGAACGTTATATGGCTATTTACATAAGCCAAAAGATTTCTACTTTTTTCTTTTCTTTTCTTTTTTTGAAACCCCAAAAAATTTCAAGAATGCAATTATAGGAAAAGGTTTCTCTCATATAGTCGCATAAACTATAATGATGCTAATTTTACCCAAAAAAAAACTTGTCTCCTTTGTACAACCATAACCCAATTACTGCTCACATTTTCTCATTTAGCATTACCCATTTTCAACACTAAGTAAAAGTACAAATACAATGAAAATCTTAATAATATGTAACAATTATATCATATCTTTTCAATAACAAAAAGAAAGCTTATATTTTTAAAGCCTTTTTTTTTTCCCCTGTTTTGGTGGAAACCAATTTTTCTCTTCTTGTTTTACCATCGCCTTCTGCTTCCCTCTCCCTCTACCCCCTCCTCAATCTCACCACACCCAACCCTCATAGCCATGGATGACTTTGCAGGTTAGTGTGCTCGCCTCTCCCTCCACACAAAAGAACACCAAACTATCCCTCTAACCTTTATTATTGAAAGCAACAAAAAGGTGCTTATGGCAAAACTCTTCACCAAGCACTGAGTCAATGTTGAATCTTTGGCACGAACACTCAAAATCATGTGGTGGTTTGCTCAGGACTTTGAAGTGTGGGACCTTACTCAAAACACTATTCTGATACTATTCACTCTTGCAACCGATGTGCAAAAAATTCTCTCTCAAGGACCTTAGACTTTTGACAAATACTTGATAGGTCTCTACCAACCAAGCGCCTCTAAATCTGTGGATGACGCTAAGTTTGATACCAGCCCTTTTTGGATTCAACTCCATAATCTTTCGCTCAGTCGTATGAACGAAGCCAATGCCATGGCTATCAGGAATACTATTGGCAACGTTGAACAGGTTAACACCTCAGCATCTGAGGAGTGCCGAGGACGATGTATTCGGGTTTGAATTAGAATTGCTATTGATCAGCCCTTATGTTGAGGACGGTATGTTGATTTTGGTGGATCGAACCCCTACTGGATTTCCTTCCCATATGAATGCCTACCTATCTTCTGCTACTAGTGTGGCCTCCTAAACCACAACGAAAAGGATTGCAAGCTTTGGGCGGATAGTGGAAAGTCTTTACAAAAGAATGAGTAGCAATATGGTCCTTGGCTGCAAGCTTCTTTGACCAACGTTTAACTAGCACAAATGGTCCGTACCAAATCCCCTCATTCCACTGGCCCTCCTCAACCACAATGACCCACACCATCACCATCTATGCACCCATCCCCCTAAACACCCAACATGTCACCCTCAGCATCGAACCCACCATCTTCCTCTCAGACAGATGCAGCCATAACCCACATCGAACTTACTGTGACCACTCCAAAGTACAAGGAAATTTTATTGAACACCACAATTTTTGACACGTACATCTGTGATCTGGACCATGAGCTAAATAACCTTCCAAACTCAAATACACCTACTCCACTCCCAAAGTTCGCCAACACTCCTATTACTGACTCCGATGAACTTTCTGTCTACTCCATACAGCCTTTAGTCCCATCTATTAAACAAACTGACACTCTGCCCACAAACCACACCATTACCTCCGACCCCACACACACTCCTGACCCTCCAAAAATCCCAAACACCATTACCACTCCCACGCATCACTATGAAATCGAAAAGAAAGAAGCTTTGCATGGTACTATACACTCTGAAATATTGCAAGACCCTGTACATGACACTATGCATGACACTTTACAAAATGAAAATTTGCATGGCACTGTGTAAGGCACATGGCATAGGCTAGGGCCACCCCGTGACATAATGAACTCCACTCCTTCTAGTGAAATGGTATTGAGGTCTAAAAGGAAGTAACAATCTCTACCCTTAGTTGATGATCCTCTCACTGATAAAAAATAAAAGCTCTAGGACATGGAGGCAAAGGCATTGGGAAAGATTATGGCTGAAAATTTAGGATCGGCGATTGCTACTAGGCAGCACCACCAGGCACAATGATTGTCTCGAGCTAGAATTGTCAAGAGCTTGGGAACCCTTAAACAGTTAATGCCTTGAAAAAGGTTATTAGGATAGAGAAGCCCAATTTTGTTTTCCTAATGGAAACAAAATCTGATGTAGACTAGATGAAGATAGTAAGAGAACGTTGTGGTTTCAAAGATGGATTTCCCTATCCTAGTGAGGGAGCCAGTGGTGGTTTGGCTCTTTTTTGGGATTCTAATATAAAGTGCAAGTGATAAGTTCTTCGATATCTTATATTGATGCCCTTGTAAAGGGTGGGAGTAAATTTAGGTGATGGAGGTTAACTAGCTTCTATGGGAACCTAGATATGTCATTGAGAGCAGATTCATGGCATCTCCTTCAGTTCCTATCTACTGTTTCTGATCTGCTATGGGTGGTAATTGGGGATTTTAACGAAATTAGGAATGCTGATAAGAAGGAAGGTAGGGCTTCTTGGCCACCTTAACAAATAGCCTGTTTTAATAGTGCAGTTGATTTTTGTAGGTTGAAAGAGCTGGAGTTTGTTGGTCCACTCTTCACGTGGATATAGCAGAAAGGGGATGACTATCAAATAAGGGAAAGGTCAGATCGTGCTCTCACGACTTTGGGTTGGTCTCTCTTATTCCCTATGGCTAGGGTATTTTATAAATCAACCTCGATGTTAGACCATAGTCCGCTTCTTCTAAAATTTTTTGAGGAGCAAAAATGACCAAGACAAAAAAAATTATCCTGTTTCGAGGCCATGTGGCTGAAGGACTCTAGATGTGATCACATAGTTGACTCGGCTTGGATGGAAGGGCAAAGGGATGCGGTGGTGATCCCTATAGTGTCGTGTCTGAATTTATGCCGAGGCAAGCTAAAAGAATGGAACTGGGATGTATTTGGGCATATGGGACGAGAGATTGCATGTTTACAAACTAAGTTGGAATGGCTTGAAATGCAACCTTATAATCTGGGTATTATAGCAAATATTCGACAGACAAGAATTGATCTCAATTGCTGGATGGAGAAGGAAAATGCAATGTGAAAACAGAGGACTCGACTAGACTGGTTTAGAGAGGGAGATAGAAATACCAATTTTTCCATGCAAAGGCTTCATCTAGGCTAAAGAAAAATACTATTGAGGGTATCCTCGACTCTCAAGAGGTATGGCAAGAGGATGAGGCAGTAGTGGAGCAAGTGTTCGTGGACTACTACTTCAAACTTTTCATTTTCGCTGCACCCACAGAGTTCACTTAAATCTTGGAAGCTGTCCAACCTAAAGCCTCCCTAGACATGAATAGGAGATTGTTGAAGGAGTTTATGCAAATGAAGTCTATCAAGCTCTTAAGCAGATGCATCCCCAGAAATCTCCTGACCCTGATGGTATGCCTCCTCTCTTTTTTCAGCACTATTGGCCTACTATTGGTAATTTAGTGACAAAAACAGTACTTGATTTCCTTAAATTTGGTATCACTCCTCTAAAGTTTAATGAAACTCATATTGTTTTAATTCCTAAAATTAACCAACCAACGCAAGTGACAGAGTATAGGCCTATTAGTCTGTGTAATGTGATTTATAAGTTGGCTGCTAAAACTCTTGCTAATCGTCTTAAGAAAATTCTTCTTGCATTTATCAGTGACACTCAGAGTGCTTTTGTTAATGGCAAACTTATTACTGATAATGTTTTGGTAGACAATGAGAAATGACAGTGAAACTTGACATGAGCAAGGCATATGACAAGGTGGAATGGATCTGCCTTGACAAAATAATGGAGAAGCTGGGTTTCCATCAAAGATGAAGGGGGTTGATGATGCAATGTATTTCTTCTGTCACGTACGCTGTCAGAATTAATGGCAAGCCCAAAGGCCAAATCACTCCCACAAGGGGTCTTTGACAAGGTGACCCTCTTGCCCCTTATCTATTCCTTCTTTGTGTAGAAGGTCTTTCGACTTTAATTAAAAAAGCTATTGTTGATGGCTCTATGAAGGGTGTTTCTATTTGTAGGAGTGGTCCTATGTTGTCTCATTTATTTTTTGCAAACGATAGTTGTTAGGTCACAATCTGAATGACCCCTTGTGATTAACTCTAATTAATTAATTTAGCCAAGTAATTAATTAACCAATTAATCATGCAATTTTGTGGAAGCACAAAAAAATCACCAATCAACTAAATATGCAGCGAAAAATAAATAACACGGTGATTTGTTTACGAATGGGGAAAACCCTAATGGCAAAAACTCCACCGGGTGATTTTCAGGTCACCACTCTCGAAACTCCACTATTATCAAATCAAGCGGTTACAAGTAAAGGAATCCCAAGTACCTTACCAACCTACAGTTGAACCCTTACCCCAATACCCAATTGGACTTGATCTGTAGCGACAGTTCCCACCTTTGATGCACGGCTCCCAAGTACGTGACTAACCAATGCGCGAATCCCAATACGCGACTTCAGAACACCAACTGAGGAAGAATGGTTGGCTGCGAAGTTCTTCAGATCATCCACTTGATGAATAGCAGGAAGATGCTTGGTTACAAAACCCTATAGTGCACATACACAGCAACTTCTTGATGGAAGATGAACTAGGTCAAGAACTTTGTCTGTTGATCACAATTTGCTTGAACAGAGATTGCTCAATGATAATGCAACTTGTGTCACCCAAAACGGCTCTTAAAATAATCCTTTTATATGTTTAGGGTTAGAAGAAAAGAAGCCCCAAAAACACATTCACGGATCCCAAGAAAATCAGATTGGAATTCTGACTTTTTAATTCTCGACAGATAGCAGGTGTCGAGGTAGCTATCGAGAGGTGTCGAGCTTTAAAAATTCTGCATTTCAACTTGCTTTTTCTTGGACAGACTTGATGACTTCAACACTTGACCTTGAAACATTGTTTCTTGAAGTATTAAAAACACCTAGATCTACCCAATTACAAGCAGAGTGCGTTTTGTCAAAGGATTAGCCAATTTACATAATTAAGTGACATATGTTCTTGAACAAGTTAAAACATATATGTCCTAACAATCTCCCCCTTTGGCAATCCGTGACAAAACCACAACAAACAAATGAGCATATGAGAGAAGTCATAAATCACTCAACTCATATTCACTTGTTAAATACAATAAAATCTATCCTAACACAAACTCTTGAAAAACTTTGCAAGAAGAGAGCTTATGATAAGTAGACTTTGACAACTTGTATTTCTGAAACACTTTAGAACAAAACTCATCAAGGCATCTTGTGTGAAACAGAAATAATTAGATTGCATACAAGTATAAAGAACATGTGTATAAAGATAGAAAAGAAACAACACATGAAGAGAGAGGTGAAAGAAACATACATCAACATATATAAGAGATAGGATAAGTACAATGTATGTAAGAATAGTCAAAGGACCTCATATACAAGACCAATGTATCTAAAAGACAAGAAAAAAAATACATATAGCCTCACTACATCCCTCAAAAATATGATAACACTCCCCCTATCAAAAATGTCCTATGCCAAAAATGTCCTATGCTAACTCTCCCCCTAAGATGACTACTCTCATAGCCCAAAACTACTCCCCCTTTTTGTCACGAGTGACAAAGGGTAGAGTGTCATGTAGACATCTCATCGGCAGAGCTAGCATCCCCATCACCATCATCATCATCCTCATCATCCTCATCATCTGAAGCTGCTGGAGTAGGTGGTGAAGGAGTAGCCTTTGGAGCAAATCCACCCATGGTCGCCTGCCGTCGTGCAATACGACCAACACGAACATTCACCTGATACAACTCAGCGGAGAGTGTATCAAGGCGAGTGTCCATGCGCTGCAGCTGCGCCATAATATCTCCAAGGGATACATCGCTCGAAGAGGAAGAAGGAGCAGATGTAGATGGAGCGGATTTGGATGGTGCTGAACGGGAAGGAGGAGTGGCACCTGGCTGTCTCTACCTGACTACGCCTCACTACGTTTTACGGTAGCGGCATCTATGGCAAATATGTGTGTGAAGTGGTCGGACACAGGAAAGGGGACAGAAAAATGGCGTAGAATCCGCGTGATAGCAGAAGGAAAAATGAGCTTATCACGGGACGCCGAATCAAGATAGACCTCTATGATAGACCGAATGAAGTGAGAAGGGAAGTCTATAGTAAGATGCTCAAGCAAAGAAAGCAAAAATCGAGCACGAGGCTCTGTGATAGAGTTATAGTGAGAAAAAGGATGGAGAACAAAAGTCATCACCATGTTCATGAATCTAAGACCTTTAGCAAAAGGCCTACATGATGTGAACTGATGCTCACCCCAATCAGCAGGGCGCTCACAAAAAGCAGAGATGAGCTCATCCTTGGACACAGTCCTCAGACGCTCATAAGAGGGGTAATCAGGAAACTCTATCCTAGGTACCCTAAGCACATCCGCAACAAGCTGCGGTGTGACAGAAATGCGCATACCTCAAACGCGGGTAAAAAAATGAGGTACTGAAAGATCAATCCAGTGGATGTTGGAGTAGAACTCCTGTATCAGCACGAGAGGGCAAGTGACCGGGATGTCACACAGTGACCCCCATCCCCTACTGTGAATGACAGAGGGAAGGTCAGTATCGGCGAAGTCCGCCAGAATGACTTGGCGTTCCGAATGAACACCTCGTCTAGAAAAGTTCTCCGAAAATGCCTTATGGGCATCTCCATCACGGAACCGAAGATCAAAGGAAGCAGAATCAGAAGAAGTAGATGCTCCAGAATGCAGAGGGTTCCGAGTAGGAGTAGATTTACGTTTAGGTGCCATAGACACGACTAACGTAAAAAGAATGAGAAAAAGATAGAGGGGGAAACAATCAGAAAAGTCCCAAACACAGTTCAAATATATCAAATATGTTGAACAAGAATTACGTATGCATGGGAATGCATGAGCATGTGACATGCAAAGGAAAAACATCATGGGCTCAGCCCAATCCAATCCTAGCAGCACACAAACATAAGGCACGCATCTAAATGCATGTAAATATCATTGTAATGCAAATGAAATGCAATGTATGACATTTTGAAATCATTTAAGTACAAACCCAACCCAAAATTTCAAGAAAAACTCAACAATTTTGAAAAACCCCAAATTTTATGAAAAATCCCAAAAACTAGGTTTTCAAAACATGAAATGCATGCAAAATGAAGAGAATAGAGATCTTACCAAGTGATTTGAGCAAGAAATGAGCAAGATCCAAGTGGGTTGAAGGATTTGAGTGAGAGGAGAGTGAAAGGGAGATGAACAGGCACGGAGAGATCGAGAGAAATCGAGTGAGAAATGAAGAAAATCGCGATCTGCACTTAAATAGGCACCTCAATAATTCTCGACAGCTGAGGTGTCGAGAGGTGTCGAGAAAGCTATCGAGGAAGGTATCGAGGAAAAAGCCTTCGACAGATGCAGGTATCGAGAGATATTGAGATGCAAGGAGAAATTCAGATATGAGAATCTCGATCGATCGCGAAGGTGTCGAGAAGGTATCGAGGAGGCAGAAGAAATCTCGATCGATCCGAAAGGTGTCGAGACAGGTGTCGAGAAAGAAAACACAAACAGCACAATTGAATCTCGATCGATCCAACAGGTGTCGAGGATCTGTTGAGAGGACAGAGACTTTCTCGATCGATCCATCAGGTGTCGAGGAGGTGTTGAGATTGCGATAAGAAACAACATGAGAAGCTCGACAGATGACCAGGTATCGAGGAGGTGTCGAGGTAGGTGTCGAGATCACACAAAAATGCAGTTTTTCGAGAAGGGAAAAACACAGACATGAATGCAATCTAACACACATCTCAATCAAAGATCCACAGAAGTGATAAACCTCTCAAAACATCTCTCAACAAGAAAATGAGCATAAGGATCATGCAAAACACACACACACACTAAACAAGTCTAACCAATTTTATATTTCAAAAACAAGTTATGACAGTTTAGTGAGCATACATTAGCACATGTAAACCCTTTGTGATGGCCAAATCACATTGTACCTGCACATGTATCAAAAGTAGCAAAGAATATTGCGTGTTGTGTGTGAAAAACATCGCAAGATTGCATATGTGTATACATGTTATGACGATCTGAGATATGAGAAAATAACTTTTAACTCACACACAATCATAACTGTTTGATGGGGACTATCACCTTAGAGGTTCATCCTATAACTCCCACATCTCCTAGAATACACGCTTGCAACCATATTTAAAGCATTTTTAATCTTTTTGCTTTTTATATTCTTTGCATGTTTTCTTTTATTTTAGCATAACATACATGGACATAAAAAGGAGAAAAGAAATACCCAAGATATTAAGCATTTGACATCGCACTTTTGCTATGCCGAAGCATACGAATGTCTTTGACACTGCACTTTTGCTATGCCGAAGCATACAGGTGTCATATTATGATTGGCGGCCAACAGTGGTGAGATGGTTATTTATGCCTTTCTCTTAGGATTTCTAGTCTAAACCGTCAAAAAGAGTGATATGAGTGTTAAGTTTTAAGAGATAACCTAATCTTACTCATCACAAACAAGAGCCACAAAGCTCACTTGCTTAGTTGTGCATAGAGATGCTCATCTAAGCTACAAGAGATACAAAGTTTAGAAAACTTTATTTCATTAGCCATCCAAGGTACACAAATACCAAAGTACACATAACACACACTGTTTTTGTATTTTTCAATTTTTCAATTTTTTTTAATTTTTATATCAAAAACAAAATAAACAAAACTGAAAGTAAACACACAAAACATGTTAACAAAACAAAGCAAAAACTAGACTGATTCAGCAGAAAAGTAAAACACACAAGCAATGCAATAAACAGAAAAACAAGAAGGGAAAAAGAAAGTGATGAAATCACTTAAAGTCCTTTTTCTTCCACACCTTGGAAGAACCTTTCCTTTGATTGAAACCTTGAACAGGCGGTGAGGGGGAAGAATTTAAACCATTCAAGTTCGAAAGGAACATGAGGGCTTTCAGAAGATCTCCAAGAGGAGCAAGGGAGGATGGAAGCTGATTATGGTTTCTAGATGCTATCACGCCATTGCTCTGTTGAGTGGCTAACCACTTATAGCAATTTGGTCTAGTATGACCGGCAGCTCCACAATGATGACAGAGATGCTGCTTCTTTTGTTTAGGCTTTTGAGAGTTAGCCTTCTTAGCCCTAGGGTTTTTAGCATCTTTCTTATTTTGCTTAGGGGGTGCTCCTAAAATAGATTTCCCTTTGTCTAAGTTCTCACTAGCTAATTCAGTTTTAACATCAATATTCTCAATTTCAGTATTATTAGCAGGAGGAACAAAAACAGTATTGCTAGTAGAGGCAGTATTAGAGAAAGAAATACCATACCCCAAACCAGTTCGATCTGAAGCAGATTTCTGATTGCTAAGCATTTCATCAAGCTTTGCACTTGAAGTCCTCTCCAGTTGAGCTCTGACTTGAAATAGCTCTGCTTCAAGCTTCTTGGTCTTCTCAGCCAAAAAGTTGTTTTCAAATCTCAGTGCTCCAATAGTTTGATTCGCTTCATCAACCTTTGTGGACAACTCTTCACGTTCAAGTTCCACATCACTGAGCTTCTTGGTGGCCAGCCTATATAATTTCTCATGTTTTTCAGAGATCTTGTAAAGCTTCTCATAGGCTGAATGGATATCATCTTGATCATCCATCTTCTCAAATTTTGACTCCACCAGTTCTTCTTCTTCATCCACTTCTTCAACAATCCCTTCAGTAGGATTGACTGTGGCAGTGAAGGCATTTAGGATTCCGTCATCCTCATTGTCGGAATCATCTTCAGGCTCAGTGTCACTTAGGGTTACAGCAAGGGCCTTGCTTTTCCCAATGCTCTTCAGATATGTAGGACACTCATGTTTCATGTGTCCGAACCCATGACAACCAAAGCACTTTGGTCCTGCGGGAACAGTATACTGACCGCCCTCCTTAGCATCCTTCTTCCCTTTGTCTTGGCTTTTAAACTGAGAAGAACTGAACAGCCTGCGGTCATTGTCGAAGCTCCTTCCATTGGCATTCTTCATAAACTTTTTGAACTGCCGAGTGATGTAGGACTTCATCTTGGAATCTTCATCATCAGAAGACTCATCTGTATCACTGCTCTTCGCTTTCAAGGCCATGCTTTTGCCTTTATTGGACTTGCTAATCCTAGATAACCCTATTTCATAGGTCTGCAAGTTTCCAACCAGCTCAGTCAAAGGAATCTTGTCTATATCCTTTGATTCCTCAATTGCCGTAATCTTGGCATGAAATCTCTTAGGTAGAGATCTGAGCACCTTCCTTACAATCTTGGGTTCAGGGATGGTTTCCCCAAGATTGAAGGCTGAGTTTACTATGTCCTTGAGCTTGGCATAGAACTTATCAAACGACTCATCCTCCTCCATCTTAATTTCTTCAAAACTTGTAGTGAGCCTCTGAAACTTTGAATCTTTGACAGCCTTTGTTCCTTCATAGGTTGTCTGGAGGATGGTCCAGGCCTCCTTGACAGTTTCAGTTGAGGATATCTTCTTGAACTCCTCATTGGTGACTGCGCTAAATAGGGCATTTAACGCTCTGCTGTTGAAGTTAGCTGCCTTGATCTTTGCATCATCCCAATCGGCCGGATCTTCTGTTGGCTTAGTCCAGCCAATCTCTACAGCTTGCCACACTTTTTCATCCAAAGACTGCAAGAAAGCTCTCATGCATACTTTCCAGTATGCATAGTTAGTGCCATCAAATAAAGGAGGTATAATTAATGATTGTCCTCTATCCATGACAAACAGGGGTCAATGGATCAAACACAGCAAAGATTAAATCCTAATCAGAGTGTGCCTGCTCTGATACCACTTGTTAGGTCACAATCTGAATGACCCCTTGTGATTAACTCTAATTAATTAATTTAGCCAAGTAATTAATTAACCAATTAATCATGCAATTTTGTGGAAGCACAAACAAATCACCAATCAACTAAATATGCAGCGGAAAATAAATAATACGGTGATTTGTTTACGAATGGGGAAAACCCTAATGGCAAAAACCCCACCGGGTGATTTTCAGGTCACTACTCCTGAAACTCCACTATTATCAAATCAAGCGGCTACAAGTAAAGGAATCCCAAGTACCTTACCAACCTACAGTTGAACCCTTACCCCAATACCCAATTGGACTTGATCTGTAGCGACAGTTCCCACCTTTGATGCACGGCTCCCAAGTACGTGACTAACCAATGCGCGAATCCCAATACGCGACTTCAGAACACCAACTGAGGAAGAATGGTTGGCTGCGAAGTTCTTCAGATCATCCACTTGATGAATAGCAGGAAGATGCTTGGTTACAAAACCCTATGGTGCACATACACAGCAACTTCTTGATGGAAGATGAACTAGGTCAAGAACTTTGTCTGTTGATCACAATTTGCTTGAACAGAGATTGCTCAATGATAATGCAACTTGTGTCACCCAAAACGGCTCTTAAAATAATCCTTTTATATGTTTAGGGTTAGAAGAAAAGAAGCCCCAAAAACACATTCACGGATCCCAAGAAAATCAGATTGGAATTCTGACTTTTTAATTCTCGACAGATAGCAGGTGTCGAGGTAGCTATCGAGAGGTGTCGAGCTTTAAAAATTCTGCACTTCAACTTGCTTTTTCTTGGACAGACTTGATGACTTCAACACTTGACCTTGAAACATTGTTTCTTGAAGTATTAAAAACACCTAGATCTACCCAATTACAAGCAGAGTGCGTTTTGTCAAAGGATTAGCCAATTTACATAATTAAGTGACATATGTTCTTGAACAAGTTAAAACATATATGTCCTAACAATAGTATTATTTTCTGCAAAGCTTCCATTGAGGAATGTTATGCTCTACAGCAAGTTCTATCAATATATGAGGCAGCTTCATGGCAACAATTGAATAGGGCCAAAACCTCCCTCTTTTTTAGGAGCAACACGCTTAAAGAAGTTCAAGAGGAGATCCAGTCTAGATTTGGGGCCCAAGTTATCAAGCAGCATGAAAAGTACTTGGGTTTACCCTCGTTGGTGGGCAAGAACAAGAAAAACTCCTTCAAAGAAATAAAAGTTAAATTGATGAGGAAATTGGCCGGGTGGAAGGAAAAGTTATTGTTAAAGGCAGGGAAAGAGATCCTAATTAAGGCGGTTGTCCAAGCAATACCCACGTATTCCATGACCTGTTTTAAGATCCTAGACTCTTTATGTGATGAATTGACAAGCCTAATGAGGAATTTCTAGTGGGGGTAGAAAAATGATGAACATAAAATGGCTTGGATTAGTTGGGACAAGCTTTGTACTCCCAAATTACAAGGGATTATGGGTTTCAAACAGCTAAAACAATTTGACTTAGCTCTTTTGGCTAAGCAAGGGTGGCGGTTGCAAATGGGAGGGGAGTCCTTGCAGTATAGGGTGTTCAAAGCGAAGTATTTTCCTAACTATGATTTCATTCAAGCAAAAATGGGTAGTAGCCCCTCGTATGCATGGTGTAACATCTTGGCAGCCCAACAAATAGTGGAAAAAAGGATTCATTGGTAGGTTGGCATTGGCAGAAAGATTAAGATATGGCAAGATAGGTGGCTTCCTACACCTTCTAGCTATAAGGTGACGTCACCACCACCCCTACATCTTGATGTTTCTTGGGTTGGCGACCTTATTGACCATGACTTGGGTGCTTGGAAATCTGATACTATGAAGAGGCTTTTCTTTCCACACAAGGCTGATTTGATTACTAGTATCACTTTGAGCTCGCATCTACCTGATGATAAATTGGTATGGGCGCTAACATCCAATGGGAAGTTCTCAGTTAGAAGTGCTTATCACTTAGCTATGGAGATGGCAACTAAGGAGGAATGGGGGTCAATGTCTGATTGAAGTCAGTTGAGGAAATTCTGGAAGTGGCTGTAGGGGCTTAATATTCCTCACAAAGTTCAGCACTTTGCTTGGCGGGCTTGCAAAGATATTCTCCCCACTAAGGAGAACCTTATCTAGCAAAAGTGCTGCTAGAAAGGAAATGCAAAGCATGCCAATTGGAGGTGGAGTCCTCGACACACCTGTTCTGGGATTGTGCCTCAGTCCGTGAGGTGTGGGCAGTCTCAAAGCTTTTTCTAGTTGGTTTGAGACTTCATTTCAGCTCTTTCATGGATATGGCAAAATGGAGACGAAATGGGATCAGGAGCGACTTGAAAAAATCATCATGGTAGCATGGGCAGTGTGGACAAATCGAAATCAGACTAGGTGTGGTAATCCGAAGAGACTGAGTCAGCAAGTGGTGTTTGGGGCAATGGAGTACCTCACTGAGTACCAAGAGAGTGTTCACATGGAGAATGGGCCTAGCCAGATTACACAGGCCCACTAGAGTCCTCCTCAAGCCAGTATGTTCAAAAAAAATGTGGATGGTGCTATTTTTGCCCACCAAAAATCTGCTAGAATAGGCGTGATTATTAGAGACTTGGCTGGTAGGATTATTGGTGCGTGTAGTAAGAAAATCCAGGCACCACTCGGTGCAATGAAAGCTGAAGCCAAAGTTGTTGAATTAGGTCTGCATTTTGCGAGGGACATGATGATCCAAGAGTTTGTTTTGGAGAGTGACTTATTGACTCTCATAAATGCACTGAAAGAGACCTCTGCCCTGCCCTCTTCAATAGTTGCTGTGGTGTATGGTTTGCTATCTAATTCCCACAATTTTCACCAAGTGGATTTTTCTCATGTTCGTCGGCAAGCCAATAGACCAACTCATCTCTTAGCTAAATATGCTTTAAGCATTGATGACTTCTCTATTTGGTTAGAAGAGAGTCCTTGCTTTCTTGAACAAGCTCTTCTAAATGACGTATTGTTAATTCCTTCGTTTCAATAAAGTTTTGAAGTATTTCAAATAAAAAAAAAAAAAAAAAAAAAAGAAAGAAAGATTTGAGTAGCCTACCCTTTTTTTTTTATTCTACTTTGATCGTTGGCCGCCTTTGTAAGCCTATTTTGCTTGTCTCTTAACGTAACAATTTTTTTTTTTTTTTGGTTAATAACTTCACATAACAAAGATTAGTTTTTGTTTTTTGTTTTTTTGAATTTGCATAAAAGATAGAGTGTGAGAATTGAGATTGATAGAATTCAGATAAAAATTGTACTACCAAATGATAGTAGGAAACTCTAGGTGTGAAACGTGTATATAATCATAGAAGAAACTGTTTTTTTTTTTTTAATTAAGCTAAAATTTAGGAGTATATCTTCTTATTTGTATATATTAAAAGGATTCAGAAAGTTAATTATTGTTTTTTTTATTATCAAAAATACCCCTAATTTAATTAATCTATTCTTATTCCTTAAAAAGAGAAATAAGGTTAAGATGGTAAATCAACTAAAATTTTCCCACTACCCTCACACTTCCCACTCCCTAGCCCCACTACCCTACAGTTCTAACCAAAAATAAGAAAGAAAGGCTATTCTCCCATGGCTCCTATAAAAATTTAAAAATAAAAAAAAAAAAACTACTCACATCACCTAAAATTAAAAAAACACTAGCCACTGAGCAAATATTCACATCACATAAAATTATTTCACCACACATGTTTAACACTCATCACACTCCTAGACTTTTTTTGTAATTGAAAAATATATTAATTCCAAATTATTATTTATGCAAATTATTAACTTTTACAAAAAAAAAAAAAAAAAAAAAAAAAAAAAAAAAAAAACCTCTGAGTACGGGCATGAGAGCATGCTCAAAATCTAGTTCAAAATTAGTAATTTTATATGTCTAGTTTTATTATTTAAACTTTATAAACTAGTAAAATTCTGGGTATTTTAGGTATAATAGCATAGATAAAAATAAATAAAATAAAAATCTGTCCAGCCCAAGAAAAGCCCAACCGTGCATAAATATTAAAAAAAAAAAACAAAAACAAAAGTTGTTTTCAGCCTAGTCCAATTTTTAGCGGCCCAAATTTCCTGAGTTGACCGCACCAACGCCATAAAATTTTAACGAAATCGGCTGAACAGAACCAACCCACCGGTGTGGTACGATTGGGGAATTAATTAATTGATCAAACCTACATATGCCGCTCGGTATAAAAATATCAGTACCACCAATCACACGAACTGTGTACACCTCTACTTTCTGCTACAGTCTAATGCTGATTAAGAGAATTATTGTGTTCATAGTATTTTCACAACAAATTTTAGATAGTAGGTTGTTAATTTTTTACCTGTAACAACCTACAATTTAAAATTTGTTAGGAAAATGTCATAAAAATATTATAGATATAACATATCTCATAAATTAATGATGAAAATACAATTTTAGTCCATAGTTTTTGGAGGTCAAGGTGAATTTGGAATTGCAAAGATAACAGCAGAAGATTGAAGCTAAGAGCACTTGCATTAGTTCCTCTATAATATAAAAAGTGCATCATTTTACATATTTTTGCTCAAAATCTACTCACATCAGTTCTTATATAATGCTTTGCATTTCCAAAATTACTACACATTTTTGCTCAAACCATCTGCATGTCTATGTGATATTAGTGTTCATAAAAAAAAAAAAAAAATGTGATATTAGTGAAGCCAAACAGTAGTGTGCAACTTTTACCAAGCAATATCACAGGGTAAGTACTTATACCAAGCAATATCACAAGCTCAAGTCTTGGCTACTATTTTTTTATACAATATAAAAATTCTACTTTAGCATAATCTAAATGTGTGTGTGTGAAGTTCTTTCCTAAAAACTTGAACCTCAGTCCTTGTCTCTTATACTCCACAAGCATTTATACTTGTGAAGTGATCATTGCACCAAAAGTATGTGGCATAAGACTTGGGTTTTTTCTTTGTGGTATTGTCGTGCAGTACATTTAATGTTTTTGAACTTGGGTCATTAAAGATAAGAGTTTTAAACTTAAACATGTTTCTAAGACTAAAGTATACTTTTTTTACACTTAAAATTTGGAGTTGTATTTATCTTGGTCTTTTATATTTTAAAATTTTCAATTTAGGACTTTGTGTAATTCCATTTTTATATTAGCAATTTATATTTTCAAAATTTTCATTTTAGTCATTCATGTTTGAAGGGTTTTTTATGGAAATAATATTCACAAAAATGAACATTTAAACCATAAGAACCATTAGCCAAGAGTCATGTAACTCAATTAAATACAAACATCTTAGCAAAGCAAATAATCCAATTAAATACGATTAGTTCACAGCAATTATTCTGAATGTATCAGATTTACAAAAAGCTTAATCAATACACAAATGCACGTCACAATAATCTTCGAATCTTTAAAAAAGGACACATTAAAACGAAGGAGCAAATCAAAGAATTGGCTTTCAAAGATAACATGTGGCAGTGTGTTTATATTGTCCAAAGAGGATATCAGAGTATAAACACAAGCGTCTGGTGCATTACATATTTTTTATTATTTAAATGTAAGAAACTTCCTTAGTATAAAGGAGGTATACATTTGTAAAACAATGGGCATGCCAGCATATCACACTTTGCATGTGTTGCAAGATGTACAAATTGAAAATCAGCACAAAATAAACCAAAACACCATTAAACATCTGGTGCATTACATATATTATAACAAAAAGTACACATTTTAAGAGACATCTGATAGAATCCGTGAATTAAGATCCTGTGTAATGTTGGGTATCTCGACATGAAGTCATCCACAAATTCTGCATAGGAAAGGAAAAGCAAGGAAGTTCGGAAGCTTATGTACAAAGGCAGCTCCCGGTGGCGTTCATGAAGATGTTTTTTTTGGTGCTGCGTGCATGTCTCATTAGTGGTGGAGTTGCAAGAATTTTGGTCATATTTTGATTGTTATATATTGAGTGATTGGAATGATCGATTTTGGTTTAATTCTGTGCTCAATTCAATTCAAAGTGCAAAATTCTTCTTTGGGCAGAACTTTTGTATTTGTAAATCATTGATCGAGACTATCGGAAAATAGAGGAAGAAAACGCAACCTAAGTTCTTGACAACAGACATAATAATAGATTAGTCATTATCCCACACTGTTTAAATTCAAGTAATTTGTTTTGTTTAAATGTATTTGCAAAGCACATGCAGAGTGCCGAGCTTAGTAATATAAGCTTGTAACCAAGTTGGGGCATTAAAGTAGTTGAATGTATGATGGAACCAGTTAGGTGGGAGAGGTGGCTGTTGGTCTATCCCAAATGACAATAGGGTCTTGTGGCTCTAGTGTATATAGGGAGTCCGTCTTAGCTTGCCCCTCGTCCTTGGGTTAAAAGGCACCCCCATCCACCAAGGGTGGGTAGCTCTCAATATCAAATTGATTAAAGGATATTGGATTGGGGGGTTTCTTCTCCCCATAGATCAATGGAAATTTACCACTTGAATCCCCGCAAGCTACCTAGTTGTTTCCCATACTAAACAACTACTTTTTTGAATTAAACTCAATGTTTTTATTTTTAATTATAAAAGACTTAACTGTTTTGTTTTTTTTTTTTTTTAATTATAAAAGATTTCACTGTTTTTTTTAATTATAAAAGATTTAATAGTTAATTATTTAACTTTAATTTATTTAGCTCAAAGATTTTTTTTTTTTTTTTTAACTTTGGAATTCTCAACACCTTCTCAAAAATATAAAAACAAATTAACTCAACGCTCCTATTCTCTCACTGTTCTCGCACAAAACAACTAATTAATTTTTATGTTTTTAAATTTTGCTCTTTTTTTAATATATAAAATATAAAGAATTTATTTAATAATGGATTTTATAATGTTCTTCACCGTATTAAACATCTACTTGTTTAGAATAATTTTTGTATTTAGCTCAAAGATTTTTCTTTTTTTTTAAGAATTTATTTATCTCAAAGCTTTTTAAATATAGGATTTCTCAATGCTTTCTAAAGACATAATTTTTTTTTTTTTTTGAGAAGAAAGGTAATGGATATTGCAAGGGCACAATTTGGAGTCCTTAGCCCAAATAATCATAACTTCAGCCCAAAAAGCCCAATACAGTGAATTTATAGAGAGTGAGTTGGAAAATTAGACTTCAATGAATTGGACAACAAATGAGCGGATTCAGATGACAAGAAAAGGAAGGAAAACTTATTTAAACTACAGAAAATTGCTATTGGCATAGTCCTAAGAGGTCAATTCTTATATATTGATTCTCTAGTTTGATTACAAGTTTTGTTTTTGATTTGATGCGAACCTCAATCGACACACTTTGAGACCCAACAAACAATATTGGAACAATTGCCCAAGAAAGTTAAAATTCAGATTTTTGATAAAACTCTAACCTAACA